>JAUIMM010001901.1:0-267500 GCA_031769625.1 Taudactylus pleione | reverse complement strand
ATTGTATAATATAGTGACAGAATATATACCTGACACACACACTCTGATATTATACAGTACTTATTGTATAATATAGTGACAGAATATATACCTGACACACACACACACTCTGATATTATACAGTACTTATTGTATAATATAGTGACAGAATATATACCTGACACACACACACTCTGATATTATACATTACTTATTGTATAATATAGTGACAGAATATATACCTGACACACACACACTCTGATATTATACAGTACTTATTGTATAATATAGTGACAGAATATATACCTGACACACACACACTCTGATATTATACATTACTTATTGTATAATATAGTGACACAATATATAGCTGACACACTCACACTGATATTATACATTACTTATTGTATAATACAGTGACAGAATATATACCTGACACACACACACACTCTGATATTATACATTACTTATTGTATAATATAGTGACAGAATATATACCTGACACACACACTCTGATATTATACAGTACTTATTGTATAATATAGTGACAGAATATATACCTGACACACTGATATTATTATACAGTACTTATTGTATAATATAGTGACAGAATATATACCTGACACACACACTCTGATATTATACAGTACTTATTGTATAATATAGTGACAGAATATATACCTGACACACTGATATTATTATACAGTACTTATTGTATAATATAGTGACAGAATATATACCTGACACACACACTCTGATATTATACAGTACTTATTGTATAATATAGTGACAGAATATATACCTGACACACGCACACTCTGATATTATACATTACTTATTGTATAATATAGTGACAGAATATATACCTGACACACACACTCTGATATTATACATTACTTATTGTATAATATAGTGACAGAATATATACCTGACACACACACACTCTGATATTATACATTACTTATTGTGTAATATAGTGACAGAATATATACCTGACACACACACACTCTAATATTATACATTACTTATTGTATGATATAGTGACAGAATATATACCTGACACACACACACACAAACTCTGATATTATACAGTACTTATTGTATAATATAGTGACAGAATATATACCTGACACACACACACTCTGATATTATACATTACTTATTGTATAATACAGTGACAGAATATATACCTGACACACTCACACTCTGATATTATACAGTACTTATTGTATAATACAGTGACAGAATATATACCTGACACACACACACTCTGATATTATACATTACTTATTGTATAATACAGTGACAGAATATATACCTGACACACTCACACTCTGATATTATACAGTACTTATTGTATAATATAGTGACAGAATATATAGCTGACACACTCACACTCTGATATTATACATTACTTATTGTATAATATAGTGACAGAATATATACCTGACACACACACACACTCTGATATTATACAGTACTTATTGTATAATATAGTGACAGAATATATACCTGACACACACACTCTGATATTATACAGTACTTATTGTATAATATAGTGACAGAATATATACCTGACACACACTCACACTCTGATATTATTATACAGTACTTATTGTATAATATAGTAACAGAATATATACCTGACACACTGATATTATTATACAGTACTTATTGTATAATATAGTGACAGAATATATACCTGACACACACACTCTGATATTATACAGTACTTATTGTATAATATAGTGACAGAATATATACCTGACACACGCACACTCTGATATTATACATTACTTATTGTATAATATAGTGACAGAATATATACCTGACACACTCACACTCTGATATTATACAGTACTTATTGTATAATATAGTGACAGAATATATACCTGACACACACACTCTGATATTATACATTACTTATTGTATAATATAGTGACAGAATATATACCTGACACACACACTCTGATATTATACAGTACTTATTGTATAATATAGTGACAGAATATATACCTGACACACACACTCTGATATTATACATTACTTATTGTATAATATAGTGACAGAATATATACCTGACACACACACACTCTGATATTATACAGTACTTATTGTATAATATAGTGACAGAATATATACCTGACACACACACTCTGATATTATACAGTACTTATTGTATAATATAGTGACAGAATATATACCTGACACACACACACTCTGATATTATACAGTACTTATTGTATAATATAGTGACAGAATATATACCTGACACACACACTCTGATATTATACATTACTTATTGTATAATATAGTGACAGAATATATACCTGACACACACACACTCTGATATTATACATTACTTATTGTGTAATATAGTGACAGAATATATACCTGACACACACACACTCTAATATTATACATTACTTATTGTATAATATAGTGACAGAATATATACCTGACACACACACACACACACAAACACTGATATTATACAGTACTTATTGTATAATATAGTGACAGAATATATACCTGACACACACACACACACACTGATATTATACAGTACTTATTGTATAATATAGTGACAGAATATATACCTGACACACACACACTCTGATATTATACAGTACTTATTGTATAATATAGTGACAGAATATATACCTGACACACACACTCTGATATTATACAGTACTTATTGTATAATATAGTGACAGAATATATACCTGACACACACACACTCTGATATTATACATTACTTATTGTATAATACAGTGACAGAATATATACCTGACACACTCACACTCTGATATTATACAGTACTTATTGTATAATACAGTGACAGAATATATACCTGACACACACACACACTCTGATATTATACATTACTTATTGTATAATATAGTGACAGAATATATACCTGACACACTCACACTCTGATATTATACAGTACTTATTGTATAATATAGTGACAGAATATATACCTGACACACACACACTCTGATATTATACAGTACTTATTGTATAATATAGTGACAGAATATATACCTGACACACACACTCTGATATTATACAGTACTTATTGTATAATATAGTGACAGAATATATATCTGACACACACACTCTGATATTATACAGTACTTATTGTATAATATGGTGACAGAATATATACCTGACACACTCACACTCTGATAGTATACATTACTTATTGTATAATATAGTGACAGAATATATACCTGACACACACACTCTGATATTATACAGTACTTATTGTATAATATAGTGACAGAATATATACCTGACACACACACACTCTATTATACAGTACTTATTGTATAATATAATGACAGAATATATACCTGACACAAACACACTGATATTATTATACAGTACTTATTGTATAATATAGTGACAGAATATATACCTGACACACACACTCTGATATTATACAGTACTTATTGTATAATATAGTGACAGAATATATACCTGACACACACACACTCTGATATTATACAGTACTTATTGTATAATATAGTGACAGAATATATACCTGACACACACACTCTGATATTATACAGTACTTATTGTATAATATAGTGACAGAATATATACCTGACACAAACACACTGATATTATTATACAGTACTTATTGTATCATATAGTGACAGAATATATACCTGACACACACACTCTGATATTATACAGTACTTATTGTATAATATAGTGACAGAATATATACCTGACACACACACACTCTATTATACAGTACTTATTGTATAATATAATGACAGAATATATACCTGACACAAACACACTGATATTATTATACAGTACTTATTGTATAATATAGTGACAGAATATATACCTGACACACACACTCTGATATTATACAGTACTTATTGTATAATATAGTGACAGAATATATACCTGACACACACACACTCTGATATTATACAGTACTTATTGTATAATATAGTGACAGAATATATACCTGACACACACACACTCTATTATACAGTACTTATTGTATAATATAGTGACAGAATATATACCTGACACAAACACACTGATATTATTATACAGTACTTATTGTATCATATAGTGACAGAATATATACCTGACACACACACTCTGATATTATACAGTACTTATTGTATAATATAGTGACAGAATATATACCTGAGACACACACACTCTGATATTATACAGTACTTATTGTATAATATAGTGACAGAATATATACCTGACACACACACACAGATATTATACAGTACTTATTGTATAATATAGTGACAGAATATATACCTGACACACACACACTCTGATATTATACAGTACTTATTATACAGTACTTATTGTATAATATAGTGACAGAATATATACCTGACACACACACACTCTGATATTATACATTACTTATTGTATAATATAGTGACAGAATATATACCTGACACACACACTCTGATATTACACAGTACTTATTGTATAATATAGTGACAGAATATATGCCTGACACACTCACACTCTGATATTATACAGTACTTATTGTATAATATAGTGACAGAATATATATCTGACACACACACTCTGATATTATACAGTACTTATTGTATAATATAGTGACAGAATATATACCTGACACACACACACACTCTGATATTATACAGTACTTATTGTATAATATAGTGACAGAATATATACCTGACACACACACTCTGATATTATACAGTACTTATTGTATAATATAGTGACAGAATATATACCTGACACACACACACACTCTGATATTATACAGTACTTATTGTATAATATAGTGACAGAATATATACCTGACACACACACACACTCTGATATTATACAGTACTTATTGTATAATATAGTGACAGAATATATACCTGACACACTCACACTCTGATATTATACAGTACTTATTGTATAATATAGTGACAGAATATATACCTGACACACACACACTCTGATATTATACAGTACTTATTGTATAATATAGTGACAGAATATATACCTGACACACACACTCTGATATTATACAGTACTTATTGTATAATACAGTGACAGAATATATACCTGACACACACACGCACTCTGATATTATACATTACTTATTGTATAATACAGTGACAGAATATATACCTGACACACACACACACTCTGATATTATACAGTACTTATTGTATAATATAGTGACAGAATATATACCTGACACACACACACTCTGATATTATACAGTACTTATTGTATAATATAGTGACAGAATATATACCTGACACACACACTCTGATATTATACAGTACTTATTGTATAATATAGTGACAGAATATATACCTGACACACACACTCTGATATTATACAGTACTTATTGTATAATATAGTGACAGAATATATACCTGACACACTCACACTCTGATATTATATAGTACTTATTGTATAATATAGTGACAGAATATATACCTGACACACACACACTCTGATATTATACATCACATATTGTATAATATAGTGACAGAATATATACCTGACACACACACACTCTGATATTATACATTACTTATTGTATAATATAGTGACAGAATATATACCTGACACACACACACTCTGATATTATACAGTACTTATTGTATAATATAGTGACAGAATATATACCTGACACACACACACACTCTGATATTATACAGTACTTATTGTATAATATAGTGACAGAATATATACCTGACACACTGATATTATTATACAGTACTTATTGTATAATATAGTGACAGAATATATACCTGACACACACACTCTGATATTATACAGTACTTATTGTATAATATAGTGACAGAATATATACCTGACACACACACACACTCTGATATTATACAGTACTTATTGTATAATATAGTGACAGAATATATACCTGACACACTGATATTATTATACAGTACTTATTGTATAATATAGTGACAGAATATATACCTGACACACTCACACTCTGATATTATACAGTACTTATTGTATAATATAGTGACAGAATATATACCTGACACACACACTCTGATATTATACATTACTTATTGTATAATATAGTGACAGAATATATACCTGACACACACACACTCTGATATTATACATTACTTATTGTGTAATATAGTGACAGAATATATACCTGACACACACACACTCTAATATTATACATTACTTATTGTATAATATAGTGACAGAATATATACCTGACACACACACACACACACAAACACTGATATTATACAGTACTTATTGTATAATATAGTGACAGAATATATACCTGACACACACACACTCTGATATTATACAGTACTTATTGTATAATATAGTGACAGAATATATACCTGACACACACACTCTGATATTATACAGTACTTATTGTATAATATAGTGACAGAATATATACCTGACACACATACACTCTGATATTATACATTACTTATTGTATAATACAGTGACAGAATATATACCTGACACACTCACACTCTGATATTATACAGTACTTATTGTATAATACAGTGACAGAATATATACCTGACACACACACACTCTGATATTATACATTACTTATTGTATAATATAGTGACAGAATATATACCTGACACACTCACACTCTGATATTATACAGTACTTATTGTATAATATAGTGACAGAATATATACCTGACACACACACACTCTGATATTATACAGTACTTATTGTATAATATAGTGACAGAATATATACCTGACACACACACTCTGATATTATACAGTACTTATTGTATAATATAGTGACAGAATATATACCTGACACACTGATATTATTATACAGTACTTATTGTATAATATAGTGACAGAATATATACCTGACACACACACACTCTGATATTATACAGTACTTATTGTATAATATGGTGACAGAATATATACCTGACACACTCACACTCTGATAGTATACATTACTTATTGTATGATATAGTGACAGAATATATACCTGACACACACACTCTGATATTATACAGTACTTATTGTATAATATAGTGACAGAATATATACCTGACACACACACACTCTATTATACAGTACTTATTGTATAATATAGTGACAGAATATATACCTGACACAAACACACTGATATTATTATACAGTACTTATTGTATAATATAGTGACAGAATATATACCTGACACACACACTCTGATATTATACAGTACTTATTGTATAATATAGTGACAGAATATATACCTGACACACACACACTCTGATATTATACAGTACTTATTGTATAATATAGTGACAGAATATATACCTGACACACACACACTCTATTATACAGTACTTATTGTATAATATAGTGACAGAATATATACCTGACACAAACACACTGATATTATTATACAGTACTTATTGTATCATATAGTGACAGAATATATACCTGACACACACACTCTGATATTATACAGTACTTATTGTATAATATAGTGACAGAATATATACCTGACTCACACACACTCTGATATTATACAGTACTTATTGTATAATATAGTGACAGAATATATACCTGACACACACACAGATATTATACAGTACTTATTGTATAATATAGTGACAGAATATATACCTGACACACACACACTCTGATATTATACAGTACTTATTATACAGTACTTATTGTATAATATAGTGACAGAATATATACCTGACACACACACACTCTGATATTATACATTACTTATTGTATAATATAGTGACAGAATATATACCTGACACACACACACACTCTGATATTACACAGTACTTATTGTATAATATAGTGACAGAATATATGCCTGACACACTCACACTCTGATATTATACAGTACTTATTGTATACTATAGTGACAGAATATATACCTGACACACACACTCTGATATTATACAGTACTTATTGTATAATATAGAGACAGAATATATACCTGACACACACACACACTCTGATATTATACAGTACTTATTGTATAATATAGTGACAGAATATATACCTGACACACAGACTCTGATATTATACAGTACTTATTGTATAATATAGTGACAGAATATATACCTGACACACACACACACTCTGATATTATACAGTACTTATTGTATAATATAGTGACAGAATATATACCTGACACACACACACACTCTGATATTATACAGTACTTATTGTATAATATAGTGACAGAATATATACCTGACACACTCACACTCTGATATTATACAGTACTTATTGTATAATATAGTGACTGAATATATACCTGACACACACACTCTAATATTATACAGTACTTATTGTATAATATAGTGACAGAATATATACCTGACACACACACTCTGATATTATACAGTACTTATTGTATAATATAGTGACAGAATATATACCTGACACACACACTCTGATATTATACAGTACTTATTGTATAATACAGTGACAGAATATATACCTGACACACACACGCACTCTGATATTATACATTACTTATTGTATAATACAGTGACAGAATATATACCTGACACACTCACACTCTGATATTATACAGTACTTATTGTATAATATAGTGACAGAATATATACCTGACACACACACACACTCTGATATTATACAGTACTTATTGTATAATATAGTGACAGAATATATACCTGACACACACACACACTCTGATATTATACAGTACTTATTGTATAATATAGTGACAGAATATATACCTGACACACACACACTCTGATATTATACAGTACTTATTGTATAATATAGTGACAGAGTATATAACTGACACACTCACACTCTGATAATATACATTACTTATTGTATAATATAGTGACAGAATATATACCTGACACACTCACACTCTGATATTATACAGTACTTACTGTATAATATAGTGACAGAATATATACCTGACACACACACACTGATATTATACAGTACTTATTGTATAATATAGTGACAGAATATATACCTGACACACACACACTCTGATTTTATACAGTACTTATTGTATAATATAGTGACAGAATATATACCTGACACACTCACACTCTGATATTATACATTACATATTGTATAATATAGTGACAGAATATATACCTGACACACACACACTCTGATATTATACATTACTTATTGTATAATATAGTGACAGAATATATACCTGACACACACACTGATATTATACAGTACTTATTGTATAATATAGTGACAGAATATATACCTGACACACACACACTCTGATATTATACAGTACTTATTGTATAATATAGTGACAGAATATATACCTGACACACACACACTCTGATATTATACATTACTTATTGTATAATATAGTGACAGAATATATACCTGACACACACACACACTCTGATATTATACATCACATATTGTATAATATAGTGACAGAATATATACCTGACACACACACACTCTGATATTATACATTACTTATTGTATAATATAGTGACAGAATATATACCTGACACACTCACACTCTGATATTATACAGTACTTATTGTATAATATAGTGACAGAATATATACCTGACACACACACACTCTGATATTATACAGTACTTATTGTATAATATAGTGACAGAATATATACCTGACACACACACACTCTGATATTATACAGTACTTATTGTATAATATAGTGACAGAATATATACCTGACACACACACTCTGATATTATACAGTACTTATTGTATAATATAGTGACAGAATATATACCTGACACACACACACTCTGATATTATACAGTACTTATTGTATAATATAGTGACAGAATATATACCTGACACACACACACTCTGATATTATACATTACTTATTGTGTAATATAGTGACAGAATATATACCTGACACACACACACTCTAATATTATACATTACTTATTGTATAATATAGTGACAGAATATATACCTGACACACTCACACTGATATTATACAGTACTTATTGTATAATATAGTGACAGAATATATACCTGACACACACACACACTCTGATATTATACAGTACTTATTGTATAATATAGTGACAGAATATATACCTGACACACACACTCTGATATTATACAGTACTTATTGTATAATATAGTGACAGAATATATACCTGACACACACACACACTCTGATATTATACAGTACTTATTGTATAATATAGTGACAGAATATATACCTGACACACACACACACTCTAATATTATACATTACTTATTGTATAATATAGTGACAGAATATATACCTGACACACACACTCTGATATTATACAGTACTTATTGTATAATATAGTGACAGAATATATACCTGACACACACACACACACACTCTGATATTATACAGTACTTATTGTATAATATAGTGACAGAATATATACCTGACACACACACACTCTAATATTATACATTACTTATTGTGTAATATAGTGACAGAATATATACCTGACACACACACACTCTAATATTATACATTACTTATTGTATAATATAGTGACAGAATATATACCTGACACACTCACACTGATATTATACAGTACTTATTGTAGAATATAGTGACAGAATATATACCTGACACACACACACTCTAATATTATACATTACTTATTGTGTAATATAGTGACAGAATATATACCTGACACACACACACTCTGATATTATACATTACATATTGTATAATATAGTGACAGAATATATACCTGACACACACACACTCTGATATTATACAGTACTTATTGTATAATATAGTGACAGAATATATACCTGACACACTCACACTCTGATATTATACAGTACTTATTGTATAATATAGTGACAGAATATATACCTGACACACACACACTCTGATATTATACAGTACTTATTGTATAATATAGTGACAGAATATATACCTGACACACTCACACTCTGATATTATACAGTACTTATTGTATAATATAGTGACAGAATATATACCTGACACACTCACACTCTGATATTATACATTACTTATTGTATAATATAGTGACAGAATATATACCTGACACACTCACACTCTGATATTATACATTACTTATTGTATAATATAGTGACAGAATATATACCTGACACACACACTCTGATATTATACAGTACTTATTGTATAATATAGTGACAGAATATATACCTGACACACACACACACTCTGATATTATACAGTACTTATTGTATAATATAGTGACAGAATATATACCTGACACACACACACTCTGATATTATACATTACTTATTGTATAATATAGTGACAGAATATATACCTGACACACACACACTCTGATATTATACAGTACTTATTGTATAATATAGTGACAGAATATATACCTGACACACACACACTCTGATATTATACATTACTTATTGTATAATATAGTGACAGAATATATACCTGACACACACACACTCTGATATTATACAGTACTTATTGTATAATATAGTGACAGAATATATACCTGACACACACACACTCTGATATTATACATTACTTATTGTATAATATAGTGACACAATATATAGCTGACACACTCACACTGATATTATACATTACTTATTGTATAATACAGTGACAGAATATATACCTGACACACACACACACTCTGATATTATACAGTACTTATTGTATAATATAGTGACAGAATATATACCTGACACACACACTCTGATATTATACAGTACTTATTGTATAATATAGTGACAGAATATATACCTGACACACTGATATTATTATACAGTACTTATTGTATAATATAGTGACAGAATATATACCTGACACACACACTCTGATATTATACAGTACTTATTGTATAATATAGTGACAGAATATATACCTGACACACGCACACTCTGATATTATACATTACTTATTGTATAATATAGTGACAGAATATATACCTGACACACACACACTCTGATATTATACAGTACTTATTGTATAATATAGTGACAGAATATATACCTGACACACACACTCTGATATTATACATTACTTATTGTATAATATAGTGACAGAATATATACCTGACACACACACACTCTGATATTATACATTACTTATTGTGTAATATAGTGACAGAATATATACCTGACACACACACACTCTAATATTATACATTACTTATTGTATTATATAGTGACAGAATATATACCTGACACACACACACAAACACTGATATTATACAGTACTTATTGTATAATATAGTGACAGAATATATACCTGACACACTCACACTCTGATATTATACAGTACTTATTGTGTAATATAGTGACAGAATATATAGCTGACACACACACACTCTGATATTATACAGTACTTATTGTATAATATAGTGACAGAATATATACCTGACACACACACTCTGATATTATACAGTACTTATTGTATAATATAGTGACAGAATATATACCTGACACACACACACTCTGATATTATACATTACTTATTGTATAATACAGTGACAGAATATATACCTGACACACTCACACTCTGATATTATACAGTACTTATTGTATAATACAGTGACAGAATATATACCTGACACACACACACTCTGATATTATACAGTACTTATTGTATAATATAGTGACAGAATATATACCTGACACACTCACACTCTGATATTATACATTACTTATTGTATAATACAGTGACAGAATATATACCTGACACACTCACACTCTGATATTATACAGTACTTATTGTATAATATAGTGACAGAATATATAGCTGACACACTCACACTCTGATATTATACATTACTTATTGTATAATATAGTGACAGAATATATACCTGACACACACACACACTCTGATATTATACAGTACTTATTGTATAATATAGTGACAGAATATATACCTGACACACACACACTCTGATATTATACAGTACTTATTGTATAATATAGTGACAGAATATATACCTGACACACTCACACTCTGATATTATACAGTACTTATTGTATAATATAGTGACAGAATATATACCTGACACACTCACACTCTGATATTATACATTACTTATTGTATAATATAGTGACAGAATATATACCTGACACACTCACACTCTGATATTATACATTACTTATTGTATAATATAGTGACAGAATATATACCTGACACACACACTCTGATATTATACAGTACTTATTGTATAATATAGTGACAGAATATATACCTGACACACACACACACTCTGATATTATACAGTACTTATTGTATAATATAGTGACAGAATATATACCTGACACACACACACTCTGATATTATACATTACTTATTGTATAATACAGTGACAGAATATATACCTGACACACACACACACTCTGATATTATACATTACTTATTGTATAATATAGTGACAGAATATATACCTGACACACTCACACTCTGATATTATACAGTACTTATTGTATAATATAGTGACAGAATATATACCTGACACACACACACTCTGATATTATACAGTACTTATTGTATAATATAGTGACAGAATATATACCTGACACACACACTCTGATATTATACAGTACTTATTGTATAATATAGTGACAGAATATATATCTGACACACACACTCTGATATTATACAGTACTTATTGTATAATATAGTGACACAATATATACCTGACACACACACACTCTGATATTATTATACAGTACTTATTGTATAATATGGTGACAGAATATATACCTGACACACTCATACTCTGATAGTATACATTACTTATTGTATAATATAGTGACAGAATATATACCTGACACACACACTCTGATATTATACAGTACTTATTGTATAATATAGTGACAGAATATATACCTGACACACACACACTCTATTATACAGTACTTATTGTATAATATAATGACAGAATATATACCTGACACAAACACACTGATATTATTATACAGTACTTATTGTATAATATAGTGACAGAATATATACCTGACACACACACTCTGATATTATACAGTACTTATTGTATAATATAGTGACAGAATATATACCTGACACACACACACTCTGATATTATACAGTACTTATTGTATAATATAGTGACAGAATATATACCTGACACACACACACTCTATTATACAGTACTTATTGTATAATATAGTGACAGAATATATACCTGACACAAACACACTGATATTATTATACAGTACTTATTGTATCATATAGTGACAGAATATATACCTGACACACACACTCTGATATTATACAGTACTTATTGTATAATATAGTGACAGAATATATACCTGACACACACACACACTCTATTATACAGTACTTATTGTATAATATAATGACAGAATATATACCTGACACAAACACACTGATATTATTATACAGTACTTATTGTATAATATAGTGACAGAATATATACCTGACACACACACTCTGATATTATACAGTACTTATTGTATAATATAGTGACAGAATATATACCTGACACACACACACTCTGATATTATACAGTACTTATTGTATAATATAGTGACAGAATATATACCTGACACACACACTCTATTATACAGTACTTATTGTATAATATAGTGACAGAATATATACCTGACACAAACACACTGATATTATTATACAGTACTTATTGTATCATATAGTGACAGAATATATACCTGACACACACACTCTGATATTATACAGTACTTATTGTATAATATAGTGACAGAATATATACCTGAGACACACACACTCTGATATTATACAGTACTTATTGTATAATATAGTGACAGAATATATACCTGACACACACACACAGATATTATACAGTACTTATTGTATAATATAGTGACAGAATATATACCTGACACACACACACTCTGATATTATACAGTACTTATTATACAGTACTTATTGTATAATATAGTGACAGAATATATACCTGACACACACACACTCTGATATTATACATTACTTATTGTATAATATAGTGACAGAATATATACCTGACACACACACTCTGATATTACACAGTACTTATTGTATAATATAGTGACAGAATATATGCCTGACACACTCACACTCTGATATTATACAGTACTTATTGTATAATATAGTGACAGAATATATATCTGACACACACACTCTGATATTATACAGTACTTATTGTATAATATAGTGACAGAATATATACCTGACACACACACTCTGATATTATACAGTACTTATTGTATAATATAGTGACAGAATATATACCTGACACACACACTCTGATATTATACAGTACTTATTGTATAATATAGTGACAGAATATATACCTGACACACACACACACTCTGATATTATACAGTACTTATTGTATAATATAGTGACAGAATATATACCTGACACACACACACACTCTGATATTATACAGTACTTATTGTATAATATAGTGACAGAATATATACCTGACACACTCACACTCTGATATTATACAGTACTTATTGTATAATATAGTGACAGAATATATACCTGACACACACACACTCTGATATTATACAGTACTTATTGTATAATATAGTGACAGAATATATACCTGACACACACACTCTGATATTATACAGTACTTATTGTATAATACAGTGACAGAATATATACCTGACACACACACGCACTCTGATATTATACATTACTTATTGTATAATACAGTGACAGAATATATACCTGACACACACACACACTCTGATATTATACAGTACTTATTGTATAATATAGTGACAGAATATATACCTGACACACACACACTCTGATATTATACAGTACTTATTGTATAATATAGTGACAGAATATATACCTGACACACACACTCTGATATTATACAGTACTTATTGTATAATATAGTGACAGAATATATACCTGACACACACACTCTGATATTATACAGTACTTATTGTATAATATAGTGACAGAATATATACCTGACACACTCACACTCTGATATTATATAGTACTTATTGTATAATATAGTGACAGAATATATACCTGACACACACACACTCTGATATTATACATCACATATTGTATAATATAGTGACAGAATATATACCTGACACACACACACTCTGATATTATACATTACTTATTGTATAATATAGTGACAGAATATATACCTGACACACACACACTCTGATATTATACAGTACTTATTGTATAATATAGTGACAGAATATATACCTGACACACACACACACTCTGATATTATACAGTACTTATTGTATAATATAGTGACAGAATATATACCTGACACACTGATATTATTATACAGTACTTATTGTATAATATAGTGACAGAATATATACCTGACACACACACACTCTGATATTATACAGTACTTATTGTATAATATAGTGACAGAATATATACCTGACACACACACTCTGATATTATACATTACTTATTGTATAATATAGTGACAGAATATATACCTGACACACACACACTCTGATATTATACATTACTTATTGTGTAATATAGTGACAGAATATATACCTGACACACACACACTCTAATATTATACATTACTTATTGTATAATATAGTGACAGAATATATACCTGACACACACACACACACACAAACACTGATATTATACAGTACTTATTGTATAATATAGTGACAGAATATATACCTGACACACACACACTCTGATATTATACAGTACTTATTGTATAATATAGTGACAGAATATATACCTGACACACACACTCTGATATTATACAGTACTTATTGTATAATATAGTGACAGAATATATACCTGACACACACACACTCTGATATTATACATTACTTATTGTATAATACAGTGACAGAATATATACCTGACACACTCACACTCTGATATTATACAGTACTTATTGTATAATACAGTGACAGAATATATACCTGACACACACACACTCTGATATTATACATTACTTATTGTATAATATAGTGACAGAATATATACCTGACACACTCACACTCTGATATTATACAGTACTTATTGTATAATATAGTGACAGAATATATACCTGACACACACACACTCTGATATTATACAGTACTTATTGTATAATATAGTGACAGAATATATACCTGACACACACACTCTGATATTATACAGTACTTATTGTATAATATAGTGACAGAATATATACCTGACACACTGATATTATTATACAGTACTTATTGTATAATATAGTGACAGAATATATACCTGACACACACACACTCTGATATTATACAGTACTTATTGTATAATATGGTGACAGAATATATACCTGACACACTCACACTCTGATAGTATACATTACTTATTGTATGATATAGTGACAGAATATATACCTGACACACACACTCTGATATTATACAGTACTTATTGTATAATATAGTGACAGAATATATACCTGACACACACACACTCTATTATACAGTACTTATTGTATAATATAGTGACAGAATATATACCTGACACAAACACACTGATATTATTATACAGTACTTATTGTATAATATAGTGACAGAATATATACCTGACACACACACTCTGATATTATACAGTACTTATTGTATAATATAGTGACAGAATATATACCTGACACACACACACTCTGATATTATACAGTACTTATTGTATAATATAGTGACAGAATATATACCTGACACACACACACTCTATTATACAGTACTTATTGTATAATATAGTGACAGAATATATACCTGACACAAACACACTGATATTATTATACAGTACTTATTGTATCATATAGTGACAGAATATATACCTGACACACACACTCTGATATTATACAGTACTTATTGTATAATATAGTGACAGAATATATACCTGACTCACACACACTCTGATATTATACAGTACTTATTGTATAATATAGTGACAGAATATATACCTGACACACACACACAGATATTATACAGTACTTATTGTATAATATAGTGACAGAATATATACCTGACACACACACTCTGATATTATACAGTACTTATTGTATAATATAGTGACAGAATATATACCTGACACACACACACTCTGATATTATACAGTACTTATTATACAGTACTTATTGTATAATATAGTGACAGAATATATACCTGACACACACACACTCTGATATTATACATTACTTATTGTATAATATAGTGACAGAATATATACCTGACACACACACACACTCTGATATTACACAGTACTTATTGTATAATATAGTGACAGAATATATGCCTGACACACTCACACTCTGATATTATACAGTACTTATTGTATACTATAGTGACAGAATATATATCTGACACACACACTCTGATATTATACAGTACTTATTGTATAATATAGTGACAGAATATATACCTGACACACACACTCTGATATTATACAGTACTTATTGTATAATATAGAGACAGAATATATACCTGACACACACACACACTCTGATATTATACAGTACTTATTGTATAATATAGTGACAGAATATATACCTGACACACACACTCTGATATTATACAGTACTTATTGTATAATATAGTGACAGAATATATACCTGACACACACACACACTCTGATATTATACAGTACTTATTGTATAATATAGTGACAGAATATATACCTGACACACACACACACTCTGATATTATACAGTACTTATTGTATAATATAGTGACAGAATATATACCTGACACACTCACACTCTGATATTATACAGTACTTATTGTATAATATAGTGACTGAATATATACCTGACACACACACACTCTGATATTATACAGTACTTATTGTATAATATAGTGACAGAATATATACCTGACACACACACTCTGATATTATACAGTACTTATTGTATAATACAGTGACAGAATATATACCTGACACACACACGCACTCTGATATTATACATTACTTATTGTATAATACAGTGACAGAATATATACCTGACACACTCACACTCTGATATTATACAGTACTTATTGTATAATATAGTGACAGAATATATACCTGACACACACACACACTCTGATATTATACAGTACTTATTGTATAATATAGTGACAGAATATATACCTGACACACACACACACTCTGATATTATACAGTACTTATTGTATAATATAGTGACAGAATATATACCTGACACACACACACTCTGATATTATACAGTACTTATTGTATAATATAGTGACAGAGTATATAACTGACACACTCACACTCTGATAATATACATTACTTATTGTATAATATAGTGACAGAATATATACCTGACACACTCACACTCTGATATTATACAGTACTTACTGTATAATATAGTGACAGAATATATACCTGACACACACACACTGATATTATACAGTACTTATTGTATAATATAGTGACAGAATATATACCTGACACACACACACTCTGATTTTATACAGTACTTATTGTATAATATAGTGACAGAATATATACCTGACACACTCACACTCTGATATTATACATTACATATTGTATAATATAGTGACAGAATATATACCTGACACACACACACTCTGATATTATACATTACTTATTGTATAATATAGTGACAGAATATATACCTGACACACACACTGATATTATACAGTACTTATTGTATAATATAGTGACAGAATATATACCTGACACACACACACTCTGATATTATACAGTACTTATTGTATAATATAGTGACAGAATATATACCTGACACACACACACTCTGATATTATACATTACTTATTGTATAATATAGTGACAGAATATATACCTGACACACACACACACTCTGATATTATACATCACATATTGTATAATATAGTGACAGAATATATACCTGACACACACACACTCTGATATTATACATTACTTATTGTATAATATAGTGACAGAATATATACCTGACACACTCACACTCTGATATTATACAGTACTTATTGTATAATATAGTGACAGAATATATACCTGACACACACACACTCTGATATTATACAGTACTTATTGTATAATATAGTGACAGAATATATACCTGACACACACACACTCTGATATTATACAGTACTTATTGTATAATATAGTGACAGAATATATACCTGACACACACACTCTGATATTATACAGTACTTATTGTATAATATAGTGACAGAATATATACCTGACACACACACACTCTGATATTATACAGTACTTATTGTATAATATAGTGACAGAATATATACCTGACACACACACACTCTGATATTATACATTACTTATTGTGTAATATAGTGACAGAATATATACCTGACACACACACACTCTAATATTATACATTACTTATTGTATAATATAGTGACAGAATATATACCTGACACACTCACACTGATATTATACAGTACTTATTGTATAATATAGTGACAGAATATATACCTGACACACACACACACTCTGATATTATACAGTACTTATTGTATAATATAGTGACAGAATATATACCTGACACACACACTCTGATATTATACAGTACTTATTGTATAATATAGTGACAGAATATATACCTGACACACACACACACTCTGATATTATACAGTACTTATTGTATAATATAGTGACAGAATATATACCTGACACACACACACACTCTAATATTATACATTACTTATTGTATAATATAGTGACAGAATATATACCTGACACACACACTCTGATATTATACAGTACTTATTGTATAATATAGTGACAGAATATATACCTGACACACACACACACTCTGATATTATACAGTACTTATTGTATAATATAGTGACAGAATATATACCTGACACACACACACTCTAATATTATACATTACTTATTGTGTAATATAGTGACAGAATATATACCTGACACACACACACTCTAATATTATACATTACTTATTGTATAATATAGTGACAGAATATATACCTGACACACTCACACTGATATTATACAGTACTTATTGTATAATATAGTGACAGAATATATACCTGACACACACACACTCTAATATTATACATTACTTATTGTGTAATATAGTGACAGAATATATACCTGACACACACACACTCTGATATTATACATTACATATTGTATAATATAGTGACAGAATATATACCTGACACACACACACTCTGATATTATACAGTACTTATTGTATAATATAGTGACAGAATATATACCTGACACACTCACACTCTGATATTATACAGTACTTATTGTATAATATAGTGACAGAATATATACCTGACACACACACACTCTGATATTATACAGTACTTATTGTATAATATAGTGACAGAATATATACCTGACACACTCACACTCTGATATTATACAGTACTTATTGTATAATATAGTGACAGAATATATACCTGACACACTCACACTCTGATATTATACATTACTTATTGTATAATATAGTGACAGAATATATACCTGACACACTCACACTCTGATATTATACATTACTTATTGTATAATATAGTGACAGAATATATACCTGACACACACACTCTGATATTATACAGTACTTATTGTATAATATAGTGACAGAATATATACCTGACACACACACACACTCTGATATTATACAGTACTTATTGTATAATATAGTGACAGAATATATACCTGACACACACACACTCTGATATTATACATTACTTATTGTATAATATAGTGACAGAATATATACCTGACACACACACACTCTGATATTATACAGTACTTATTGTATAATATAGTGACAGAATATATACCTGACACACACACACTCTGATATTATACATTACTTATTGTATAATATAGTGACAGAATATATACCTGACACACACACACTCTGATATTATACAGTACTTATTGTATAATATAGTGACAGAATATATACCTGACACACACACACTCTGATATTATACATTACTTATTGTATAATATAGTGACACAATATATAGCTGACACACTCACACTGATATTATACATTACTTATTGTATAATACAGTGACAGAATATATACCTGACACACACACACACTCTGATATTATACAGTACTTATTGTATAATATAGTGACAGAATATATACCTGACACACACACTCTGATATTATACAGTACTTATTGTATAATATAGTGACAGAATATATACCTGACACACTGATATTATTATACAGTACTTATTGTATAATATAGTGACAGAATATATACCTGACACACACACTCTGATATTATACAGTACTTATTGTATAATATAGTGACAGAATATATACCTGACACACGCACACTCTGATATTATACATTACTTATTGTATAATATAGTGACAGAATATATACCTGACACACACACACTCTGATATTATACAGTACTTATTGTATAATATAGTGACAGAATATATACCTGACACACACACTCTGATATTATACATTACTTATTGTATAATATAGTGACAGAATATATACCTGACACACACACACTCTGATATTATACATTACTTATTGTGTAATATAGTGACAGAATATATACCTGACACACACACACTCTAATATTATACATTACTTATTGTATTATATAGTGACAGAATATATACCTGACACACACACACACACAAACACTGATATTATACAGTACTTATTGTATAATATAGTGACAGAATATATACCTGACACACACACACTCTGATATTATACAGTACTTATTGTATAATATAGTGACAGAATATATACCTGACACACACACTCTGATATTATACAGTACTTATTGTATAATATAGTGACAGAATATATACCTGACACACACACACTCTGATATTATACATTACTTATTGTATAATACAGTGACAGAATATATACCTGACACACACACACACACACTCTGATATTATACATTACTTATTGTATAATATAGTGACAGAATATATACCTGACACACACACTCTGATATTATACATTACTTATTGTATAATATAGTGACAGAATATATACCTGACACACTCACACTCTGATATTATACAGTACTTATTGTATAATACAGTGACAGAATATATACCTGACACACACACACTCTGATATTATACAGTACTTATTGTATAATATAGTGACAGAATATATACCTGACACACTCACACTCTGATATTATACATTACTTATTGTATAATACAGTGACAGAATATATACCTGACACACTCACACTCTGATATTATACAGTACTTATTGTATAATATAGTGACAGAATATATAGCTGACACACTCACACTCTGATATTATACATTACTTATTGTATAATATAGTGACAGAATATATACCTGACACACACACACACTCTGATATTATACAGTACTTATTGTATAATATAGTGACAGAATATATACCTGACACACACACACTCTGATATTATACAGTACTTATTGTATAATATAGTGACAGAATATATACCTGACACACTCACACTCTGATATTATACAGTACTTATTGTATAATATAGTGACAGAATATATACCTGACACACTCACACTCTGATATTATACATTACTTATTGTATAATATAGTGACAGAATATATACCTGACACACTCACACTCTGATATTATACATTACTTATTGTATAATATAGTGACAGAATATATACCTGACACACACACTCTGATATTATACAGTACTTATTGTATAATATAGTGACAGAATATATACCTGACACACACACACACTCTGATATTATACAGTACTTATTGTATAATATAGTGACAGAATATATACCTGACACACACACACTCTGATATTATACATTACTTATTGTATAATATAGTGACAGAATATATACCTGACACACACACACTCTGATATTATACAGTACTTATTGTATAATATAGTGACAGAATATATACCTGACACACACACACTCTGATATTATACATTACTTATTGTATAATATAGTGACACAATATATAGCTGACACACTCACACTGATATTATACATTACTTATTGTATAATACAGTGACAGAATATATACCTGACACACACACACACTCTGATATTATACAGTACTTATTGTATAATATAGTGACAGAATATATACCTGACACACACACTCTGATATTATACAGTACTTATTGTATAATATAGTGACAGAATATATACCTGACACACTGATATTATTATACAGTACTTATTGTATAATATAGTGACAGAATATATACCTGACACACACACTCTGATATTATACAGTACTTATTGTATAATATAGTGACAGAATATATACCTGACACACGCACACTCTGATATTATACATTACTTATTGTATAATATAGTGACAGAATATATACCTGACACACACACACTCTGATATTATACAGTACTTATTGTATAATATAGTGACAGAATATATACCTGACACACGCACACTCTGATATTATACATTACTTATTGTATAATATAGTGACAGAATATATACCTGACACACTCACACTCTGATATTATACAGTACTTATTGTATAATATAGTGACAGAATATATACCTGACACACACACTCTGATATTATACATTACTTATTGTATAATATAGTGACAGAATATATACCTGACACACACACACTCTGATATTATACATTACTTATTGTGTAATATAGTGACAGAATATATACCTGACACACACACACTCTAATATTATACATTACTTATTGTATAATATAGTGACAGAATATATACCTGACACACACACACACAAACACTGATATTATACAGTACTTATTGTATAATATAGTGACAGAATATATACCTGACACACACACACTCTGATATTATACAGTACTTATTGTATAATATAGTGACAGAATATATACCTGACACACACACTCTGATATTATACAGTACTTATTGTATAATATAGTGACAGAATATATACCTGACACACACACACTCTGATATTATACATTACTTATTGTATAATACAGTGACAGAATATATACCTGACACACTCACACTCTGATATTATACAGTACTTATTGTATAATACAGTGACAGAATATATACCTGACACACACACACTCTAATATTATACATTACTTATTGTATAATATAGTGACAGAATATATACCTGACACACACACACTCTGATATTATACATTACTTATTGTATAATACAGTGACAGAATATATACCTGACACACTCACACTCTGATATTATACAGTACTTATTGTATAATATAGTGACAGAATATATAGCTGACACACTCACACTCTGATATTATACATTACTTATTGTATAATATAGTGACAGAATATATACCTGACACACACACACACTCTGATATTATACAGTACTTATTGTATAATATAGTGACAGAATATATACCTGACACACACACACACTCTGATATTATACATTACTTATTGTGTAATATAGTGACAGAATATATACCTGACACACACACACTCTAATATTATACATTACTTATTGTATAATATAGTGACAGAATATATACCTGACACACTCACACTGATATTATACAGTACTTATTGTATAATATAGTGACAGAATATATACCTGACACACACACACTCTAATATTATACATTACTTATTGTGTAATATAGTGACAGAATATATACCTGACACACACACACACTCTGATATTATACAGTACTTATTGTATAATATAGTGACAGAATATATACCTGACACACACACACTCTGATATTATACATTACATATTGTATAATATACTGACAGAATATATACCTGACACACACACACTCTGATATTATACAGTACTTATTGTATAATATAGTGACAGAATATATACCTGACACACTCACACTCTGATATTATACAGTACTTATTGTATAATATAGTGACAGAATATATACCTGACACACACACACTCTGATATTATACAGTACTTATTGTATAATATAGTGACAGAATATATACCTGACACACTCACACTCTGATATTATACAGTACTTATTGTATAATATAGTGACAGAATATATACCTGACACACTCACACTCTGATATTATACATTACTTATTGTATAATATAGTGACAGAATATATACCTGACACACTCACACTCTGATATTATACATTACTTATTGTATAATATAGTGACAGAATATATACCTGACACACACACTCTGATATTATACAGTACTTATTGTATAATATAGTGACAGAATATATACCTGACACACACACACACTCTGATATTATACAGTACTTATTGTATAATATAGTGACAGAATATATACCTGACACACACACACTCTGATATTATACATTACTTATTGTATAATATAGTGACAGAATATATACCTGACACACACACACTCTGATATTATACAGTACTTATTGTATAATATAGTGACAGAATATATACCTGACACACACACACTCTGATATTATACATTACTTATTGTATAATATAGTGACACAATATATAGCTGACACACTCACACTGATATTATACATTACTTATTGTATAATACAGTGACAGAATATATACCTGACACACACACACACTCTGATATTATACAGTACTTATTGTATAATATAGTGACAGAATATATACCTGACACACACACTCTGATATTATACAGTACTTATTGTATAATATAGTGACAGAATATATACCTGACACACTGATATTATTATACAGTACTTATTGTATAATATAGTGACAGAATATATACCTGACACACACACACTGATATTATACAGTACTTATTGTATAATATAGTGACAGAATATATACCTGACACTCACACTCTGATATTATACATTACTTATTGTATAATATAGTGACAGAATATATACCTGACACACTCACACTCTGATATTATACAGTACTTATTGTATAATATAGTGACAGAATATATACCTGACACACGCATACTCTGATATTATACATTACTTATTGTATAATATAGTGACAGAATATATACCTGACACACACACACTCTGATATTATACATTACTTATTGTGTAATATAGTGACAGAATATATACCTGACACACACACACTCTAATATTATACATTACTTATTGTATAATATAGTGACAGAATATATACCTGACACACACACACACAAACACTGATATTATACAGTACTTATTGTATAATATAGTGACAGAATATATACCTGACACACACACACTCTGATATTATACAGTACTTATTGTATAATATAGTGACAGAATATATACCTGACACACACACTCTGATATTATACAGTACTTATTGTATAATATAGTGACAGAATATATACCTGACACACACACTCTGATATTATACATTACTTATTGTATAATACAGTGACAGAATATATACCTGACACACTCACACTCTGATATTATACAGTACTTATTGTATAATACAGTGACAGAATATATACCTGACACACACACACACTCTGATATTATACATTACTTATTGTATAATACAGTGACAGAATATATACCTGACACACTCACACTCTGATATTATACAGTACTTATTGTATAATATAGTGACAGAATATATAGCTGACACACTCACACTCTGATATTATACATTACTTATTGTATAATATAGTGACAGAATATATACCTGACACACACACACACTCTGATATTATACAGTACTTATTGTATAATATAGTGACAGAATATATACCTGACACACACACTCTGATATTATACAGTACTTATTGTATAATATAGTGACAGAATATATACCTGACACACACTCACACTCTGATATTATTATACAGTACTTATTGTATAATATAGTAACAGAATATATACCTGACACACTGATATTATTATACAGTACTTATTGTATAATATAGTGACAGAATATATACCTGACACACACACTCTGATATTATACAGTACTTATTGTATAATATAGTGACAGAATATATACCTGACACACGCACACTCTGATATTATACATTACTTATTGTATAATATAGTGACAGAATATATACCTGACACACTCACACTCTGATATTATACATTACTTATTGTATAATACAGTGACAGAATATATACCTGACACACGCACACTCTGATATTATACAGTACTTATTGTATAATATAGTGACAGAATATATACCTGACACACGCACACTCTGATATTATACAGTACTTATTGTATAATATAGTGACAGAATATATACCTGACACACACACTCTGATATTATACATTACTTATTGTATAATATAGTGACAGAATATAAACCTGACACACACACACTCTGATATTATACAGTACTTATTGTGTAATATAGTGACAGAATATATACCTGACACACACACACTCTGATATTATACAGTACTTATTGTATAATATAGTGACAGAATATATACCTGACACACACACTCTGATATTATACATTACTTATTGTATAATATAGTGACAGAATATATACCTGACACACACACTCTGATATTATACAGTACTTATTGTATAATATAGTGACAGAATATATACCTGACACACACACACTCTGATATTATACAGTACTTATTGTATAATATAGTGACAGAATATATACCTGACACACACACTCTGATATTATACATTACTTATTGTATAATATAGTGACAGAATATATACCTGACACACACACACTCTGATATTATACATTACTTATTGTGTAATATAGTGACAGAATATATACCTGACACACACACACTCTAATATTATACATTACTTATTGTATAATATAGTGACAGAATATATACCTGACACACACACACACACACACAAACACTGATATTATACAGTACTTATTGTATAATATAGTGACAGAATATATACCTGACACACACACACTGATATTATACAGTACTTATTGTATAATATAGTGACAGAATATATACCTGACACACACACACTCTGATATTATACAGTACTTATTGTATAATATAGTGACAGAATATATACCTGACACACACACTCTGATATTATACAGTACTTATTGTATAATATAGTGACAGAATATATACCTGACACACACACACACTCTGATATTATACAGTACTTATTGTATAATATAGTGACAGAATATATACCTGACACACACACACTCTGATATTATACATTACTTATTGTATAATATAGTGACAGAATATATACCTGACACACACACACTCTGATATTATACAGTACTTATTGTATAATATAGTGACAGAATATATACCTGACACACACACACTCTGATATTATACATTACTTATTGTATAATATAGTGACAGAATATATACCTGACACACACACACTCTGATATTATACAGTACTTATTGTATAATATAGTGACAGAATATATACCTGACACACACACACTCTGATATTATACATTACTTATTGTATAATATAGTGACACAATATATAGCTGACACACTCACACTGATATTATACATTACTTATTGTATAATACAGTGACAGAATATATACCTGACACACACACACACTCTGATATTATACAGTACTTATTGTATAATATAGTGACAGAATATATACCTGACACACACACTCTGATATTATACAGTACTTATTGTATAATATAGTGACAGAATATATACCTGACACACTGATATTATTATACAGTACTTATTGTATAATATAGTGACAGAATATATACCTGACACACACACTCTGATATTATACAGTACTTATTGTATAATATAGTGACAGAATATATACCTGACACACGCACACTCTGATATTATACATTACTTATTGTATAATATAGTGACAGAATATATACCTGACACACACACACTCTGATATTATACAGTACTTATTGTATAATATAGTGACAGAATATATACCTGACACACACACTCTGATATTATACATTACTTATTGTATAATATAGTGACAGAATATATACCTGACACACACACACTCTGATATTATACATTACTTATTGTGTAATATAGTGACAGAATATATACCTGACACACACACACTCTAATATTATACATTACTTATTGTATTATATAGTGACAGAATATATACCTGACACACACACACACACAAACACTGATATTATACAGTACTTATTGTATAATATAGTGACAGAATATATACCTGACACACACACACTCTGATATTATACAGTACTTATTGTATAATATAGTGACAGAATATATACCTGACACACACACTCTGATATTATACAGTACTTATTGTATAATATAGTGACAGAATATATACCTGACACACACACACTCTGATATTATACATTACTTATTGTATAATACAGTGACAGAATATATACCTGACACACTCACACTCTGATATTATACAGTACTTATTGTATAATACAGTGACAGAATATATACCTGACACACACACACTCTGATATTATACAGTACTTATTGTATAATATAGTGACAGAATATATACCTGACACACTCACACTCTGATATTATACATTACTTATTGTATAATACAGTGACAGAATATATACCTGACACACTCACACTCTGATATTATACAGTACTTATTGTATAATATAGTGACAGAATATATAGCTGACACACTCACACTCTGATATTATACATTAGTTATTGTATAATATAGTGACAGAATATATACCTGACACACACACACACTCTGATATTATACAGTACTTATTGTATAATATAGTGACAGAATATATACCTGACACACACACACTCTGATATTATACAGTACTTATTGTATAATATAGTGACAGAATATATACCTGACACACTCACACTCTGATATTATACAGTACTTATTGTATAATATAGTGACAGAATATATACCTGACACACTCACACTCTGATATTATACATTACTTATTGTATAATATAGTGACAGAATATATACCTGCCACACTCACACTCTGATATTATACATTACTTATTGTATAATATAGTGACAGAATATATACCTGACACACACACTCTGATATTATACAGTACTTATTGTATAATATAGTGACAGAATATATACCTGACACACACACACACTCTGATATTATACAGTACTTATTGTATAATATAGTGACAGAATATATACCTGACACACACACACTCTGATATTATACATTACTTATTGTATAATATAGTGACAGAATATATACCTGACACACACACACTCTGATATTATACAGTACTTATTGTATAATATAGTGACAGAATATATACCTGACACACACACACTCTGATATTATACATTACTTATTGTATAATATAGTGACACAATATATAGCTGACACACTCACACTGATATTATACATTACTTATTGTATAATACAGTGACAGAATATATACCTGACACACACACACACTCTGATATTATACAGTACTTATTGTATAATATAGTGACAGAATATATACCTGACACACACACTCTGATATTATACAGTACTTATTGTATAATATAGTGACAGAATATATACCTGACACACTGATATTATTATACAGTACTTATTGTATAATATAGTGACAGAATATATACCTGACACACACACTCTGATATTATACAGTACTTATTGTATAATATAGTGACAGAATATATACCTGACACACGCACACTCTGATATTATACATTACTTATTGTATAATATAGTGACAGAATATATACCTGACACACACACACTCTGATATTATACAGTACTTATTGTATAATATAGTGACAGAATATATACCTGACACACACACTCTGATATTATACATTACTTATTGTATAATATAGTGACAGAATATATACCTGACACACACACACTCTGATATTATACATTACTTATTGTGTAATATAGTGACAGAATATATACCTGACACACACACACTCTAATATTATACATTACTTATTGTATAATATAGTGACAGAATATATACCTGACACACACACACACAAACACTGATATTATACAGTACTTATTGTATAATATAGTGACAGAATATATACCTGACACACACACACTCTGATATTATACAGTACTTATTGTATAATATAGTGACAGAATATATACCTGACACACACACTCTGATATTATACAGTACTTATTGTATAATATAGTGACAGAATATATACCTGACACACACACACTCTGATATTATACATTACTTATTGTATAATACAGTGACAGAATATATACCTGACACACTCACACTCTGATATTATACAGTACTTATTGTATAATACAGTGACAGAATATATACCTGACACACACACACTCTAATATTATACATTACTTATTGTATAATATAGTGACAGAATATATACCTGACACACACACACTCTGATATTATACATTACTTATTGTATAATACAGTGACAGAATATATACCTGACACACTCACACTCTGATATTATACAGTACTTATTGTATAATATAGTGACAGAATATATAGCTGACACACTCACACTCTGATATTATACATTACTTATTGTATAATATAGTGACAGAATATATACCTGACACACACACACACTCTGATATTATACAGTACTTATTGTATAATATAGTGACAGAATATATACCTGACACACACACACACTCTGATATTATACATTACTTATTGTGTAATATAGTGACAGAATATATACCTGACACACACACACTCTAATATTATACATTACTTATTGTATAATATAGTGACAGAATATATACCTGACACACTCACACTGATATTATACAGTACTTATTGTATAATATAGTGACAGAATATATACCTGACACACACACACTCTAATATTATACATTACTTATTGTGTAATATAGTGACAGAATATATACCTGACACACACACACACTCTGATATTATACAGTACTTATTGTATAATATAGTGACAGAATATATACCTGACACACACACACTCTGATATTATACATTACATATTGTATAATATACTGACAGAATATATACCTGACACACACACACTCTGATATTATACAGTACTTATTGTATAATATAGTGACAGAATATATACCTGACACACTCACACTCTGATATTATACAGTACTTATTGTATAATATAGTGACAGAATATATACCTGACACACACACACTCTGATATTATACAGTACTTATTGTATAATATAGTGACAGAATATATACCTGACACACTCACACTCTGATATTATACAGTACTTATTGTATAATATAGTGACAGAATATATACCTGACACACTCACACTCTGATATTATACATTACTTATTGTATAATATAGTGACAGAATATATACCTGACACACTCACACTCTGATATTATACATTACTTATTGTATAATATAGTGACAGAATATATACCTGACACACACACTCTGATATTATACAGTACTTATTGTATAATATAGTGACAGAATATATACCTGACACACACACACACTCTGATATTATACAGTACTTATTGTATAATATAGTGACAGAATATATACCTGACACACACACACTCTGATATTATACATTACTTATTGTATAATATAGTGACAGAATATATACCTGACACACACACACTCTGATATTATACAGTACTTATTGTATAATATAGTGACAGAATATATACCTGACACACACACACTCTGATATTATACATTACTTATTGTATAATATAGTGACACAATATATAGCTGACACACTCACACTGATATTATACATTACTTATTGTATAATACAGTGACAGAATATATACCTGACACACACACACACTCTGATATTATACAGTACTTATTGTATAATATAGTGACAGAATATATACCTGACACACACACTCTGATATTATACAGTACTTATTGTATAATATAGTGACAGAATATATACCTGACACACTGATATTATTATACAGTACTTATTGTATAATATAGTGACAGAATATATACCTGACACACACACTCTGATATTATACAGTACTTATTGTATAATATAGTGACAGAATATATACCTGACACACGCACACTCTGATATTATACATTACTTATTGTATAATATAGTGACAGAATATATACCTGACACACACACACTCTGATATTATACATTACTTATTGTGTAATATAGTGACAGAATATATACCTGACACACACACACTCTAATATTATACATTACTTATTGTATAATATAGTGACAGAATATATACCTGACACACACACACACAAACACTGATATTATACAGTACTTATTGTATAATATAGTGACAGAATATATACCTGACACACACACACTCTGATATTATACAGTACTTATTGTATAATATAGTGACAGAATATATACCTGACACACACACTCTGATATTATACAGTACTTATTGTATAATATAGTGACAGAATATATACCTGACACACACACTCTGATATTATACATTACTTATTGTATAATACAGTGACAGAATATATACCTGACACACTCACACTCTGAAATTATACAGTACTTATTGTATAATACAGTGACAGAATATATACCTGACACACACACACACTCTGATATTATACATTACTTATTGTATAATACAGTGACAGAATATATACCTGACACACTCACACTCTGATATTATACAGTACTTATTGTATAATATAGTGACAGAATATATAGCTGACACACTCACACTCTGATATTATACATTACTTATTGTATAATATAGTGACAGAATATATACCTGACACACACACACACTCTGATATTATACAGTACTTATTGTATAATATAGTGACAGAATATATACCTGACACTCACACTCTGATAATATACATTACTTATTGTATAATATAGTGACAGAATATATACCTGACACACGCACACTCTGATATTATACATTACTTATTGTATAATATAGTGACAGAATATATACCTGACACACTCACACTCTGATATTATACATTACTTATTGTATAATACAGTGACAGAATATATACCTGACACACGCACACTCTGATATTATACAGTACTTATTGTATAATATAGTGACAGAATATATACCTGACACACGCACACTCTGATATTATACAGTACTTATTGTATAATATAGTGACAGAATATATACCTGACACACACACTCTGATATTATACATTACTTATTGTATAATATAGTGACAGAATATAAACCTGACACACACACACTCTGATATTATACAGTACTTATTGTGTAATATAGTGACAGAATATATACCTGACACACACACACTCTGATATTATACAGTACTTATTGTATAATATAGTGACAGAATATATACCTGACACACACACTCTGATATTATACATTACTTATTGTATAATATAGTGACAGAATATATACCTGACACACACACTCTGATATTATACAGTACTTATTGTATAATATAGTGACAGAATATATACCTGACACACACACACTGATATTATACAGTACTTATTGTATAATATAGTGACAGAATATATACCTGACACACACACACTCTGATATTATACAGTACTTATTGTATAATATAGTGACAGAATATATACCTGACACACACACTCTGATATTATACAGTACTTATTGTATAATATAGTGACAGAATATATACCTGACACACACACACTCTGATATTATACATTACTTATTGTATAATACAGTGACAGAATATATACCTGACACACTCACACTCTGATATTATACAGTACTTATTGTATAATACAGTGACAGAATATATACCTGACACACACACACACTCTGATATTATACATTACTTATTGTATAATATAGTGACAGAATATATACCTGACACACTCACACTCTGATATTATACAGTACTTATTGTATAATATAGTGACAGAATATATACCTGACACACACACACTCTGATATTATACAGTACTTATTGTATAATATAGTGACAGAATATATACCTGACACACACACTCTGATATTATACAGTACTTATTGTATAATATAGTGACAGAATATATATCTGACACACACACTCTGATATTATACAGTACTTATTGTATAATATAGTGACACAATATATACCTGACACACACACACTCTGATATTATACAGTACTTATTGTATAATATGGTGACAGAATATATACCTGACACACTCACACTCTGATAGTATACATTACTTATTGTATAATATAGTGACAGAATATATACCTGACACACACACTCTGATATTATACAGTACTTATTGTATAATATAGTGACAGAATATATACCTGACACACACACACTCTATTATACAGTACTTATTGTATAATATAATGACAGAATATATACCTGACACAAACACACTGATATTATTATACAGTACTTATTGTATAATATAGTGACAGAATATATACCTGACACACACACTCTGATATTATACAGTACTTATTGTATAATATAGTGACAGAATATATACCTGACACACACACACTCTGATATTATACAGTACTTATTGTATAATATAGTGACAGAATATATACCTGACACACACACACTCTATTATACAGTACTTATTGTATAATATAGTGACAGAATATATACCTGACACAAACACACTGATATTATTATACAGTACTTATTGTATCATATAGTGACAGAATATATACCTGACACACACACTCTGATATTATACAGTACTTATTGTATAATATAGTGACAGAATATATACCTGAGACACACACACTCTGATATTATACAGTACTTATTGTATAATATAGTGACAGAATATATACCTGACACACACACACAGATATTATACAGTACTTATTGTATAATATAGTGACAGAATATATACCTGACACACAAACACTCTGATATTATACAGTACTTATTATACAGTACTTATTGTATAATATAGTGACAGAATATATACCTGACACACACACTCTGATATTATACAGTACTTATTGTATAATATAGTGACAGAATATATACCTGACACACACACACTCTGATATTATACATTACTTATTGTATAATATAGTGACAGAATATATACCTGACACACACACTCTGATATTACACAGTACTTATTGTATAATATAGTGACAGAATATATGCCTGACACACTCACACTCTGATATTATACAGTACTTATTGTATAATATAGTGACAGAATATATACCTGACACACACACACACACTCTGATATTATACAGTACTTATTGTATAATATAGTGACAGAATATATACCTGACACACACACTCTGATATTATACAGTACTTATTGTATAATATAGTGACAGAATATATACCTGACACACACACACACTCTCATATTATACAGTACTTATTGTATAATATAGTGACAGAATATATACCTGACACACACACACACACTCTGATATTATACAGTACTTATTGTATAATATAGTGACAGAATATATACCTGACACACTCACACTCTGATATTATACAGTACTTATTGTATAATATAGTGACAGAATATATACCTGACACACACACACTCTGATATTATACAGTACTTATTGTATAATATAGTGACAGAATATATACCTGACACACACACTCTGATATTATACAGTACTTATTGTATAATACAGTGACAGAATATATACCTGACACACACACGCACTCTGATATTATACATTACTTATTGTATAATACAGTGACAGAATATATACCTGACACACACACACTCTGATATTATACAGTACTTATTGTATAATATAGTGACAGAATATATACCTGACACACACACACTCTGATATTATACAGTACTTATTGTATAATATAGTGACAGAATATATACCTGACACACTCACACTCTGATATTATACATTACTTATTGTATAATATAGTGACAGAGTATATAACTGACACACTCACACTCTGATAATATACATTACTTATTGTATAATATAGTGACAGAATATATACCTGACACACTCACACTCTGATATTATACAGTACTTACTGTATAATATAGTGACAGAATATATACCTGACACACACACACACTCTGATATTATACAGTACTTATTGTATAATATAGTGACAGAGTATATAACTGACACACTCACACTCTGATAATATACATTACTTATTGTATAATATAGTGACAGAATATATACCTGACACACTCACACTCTGATATTATACAGTACTTACTGTATAATATAGTGACAGAATATATACCTGACACACACACACACTCTGATATTATACAGTACTTATTGTATAATATAGTGACAGAATATAAACCTGACACACACACACTCTGATATTATACAGTACTTATTGTGTAATATAGTGACAGAATATATACCTGACACACACACACTCTGATATTATACAGTACTTATTGTATAATATAGTGACAGAATATATACCTGACACACACACTCTGATATTATACATTACTTATTGTATAATATAGTGACAGAATATATACCTGACACACACACTCTGATATTATACAGTACTTATTGTATAATATAGTGACAGAATATATACCTGACACACACACACTGATATTATACAGTACTTATTGTATAATATAGTGACAGAATATATACCTGACACACACACACTCTGATATTATACAGTACTTATTGTATAATATAGTGACAGAATATATACCTGACACACACACTCTGATATTATACAGTACTTATTGTATAATATAGTGACAGAATATATACCTGACACACACACACTCTGATATTATACATTACTTATTGTATAATACAGTGACAGAATATATACCTGACACACTCACACTCTGATATTATACAGTACTTATTGTATAATACAGTGACAGAATATATACCTGACACACACACACACTCTGATATTATACATTACTTATTGTATAATATAGTGACAGAATATATACCTGACACACTCACACTCTGATATTATACAGTACTTATTGTATAATATAGTGACAGAATATATACCTGACACACACACACTCTGATATTATACAGTACTTATTGTATAATATAGTGACAGAATATATACCTGACACACACACTCTGATATTATACAGTACTTATTGTATAATATAGTGACAGAATATATATCTGACACACACACTCTGATATTATACAGTACTTATTGTATAATATAGTGACACAATATATACCTGACACACACACACTCTGATATTATACAGTACTTATTGTATAATATGGTGACAGAATATATACCTGACACACTCACACTCTGATAGTATACATTACTTATTGTATAATATAGTGACAGAATATATACCTGACACACACACTCTGATATTATACAGTACTTATTGTATAATATAGTGACAGAATATATACCTGACACACACACACTCTATTATACAGTACTTATTGTATAATATAATGACAGAATATATACCTGACACAAACACACTGATATTATTATACAGTACTTATTGTATAATATAGTGACAGAATATATACCTGACACACACACTCTGATATTATACAGTACTTATTGTATAATATAGTGACAGAATATATACCTGACACACTCACACTCTGATATTATACATTACTTATTGTATAATATAGTGACAGAATATATACCTGACACACTCACACTCTGATATTATACAGTACTTATTGTATAATATAGTGACAGAATATATACCTGACACACACACACTCTATTATACAGTACTTATTGTATAATATAGTGACAGAATATATACCTGACACAAACACACTGATATTATTATACAGTACTTATTGTATCATATAGTGACAGAATATATACCTGACACACACACTCTGATATTATACAGTACTTATTGTATAATATAGTGACAGAATATATACCTGAGACACACACACTCTGATATTATACAGTACTTATTGTATAATATAGTGACAGAATATATACCTGACACACACACACAGATATTATACAGTACTTATTGTATAATATAGTGACAGAATATATACCTGACACACAAACACTCTGATATTATACAGTACTTATTATACAGTACTTATTGTATAATATAGTGACAGAATATATACCTGACACACACACTCTGATATTATACAGTACTTATTGTATAATATAGTGACAGAATATATACCTGACACACACACACTCTGATATTATACATTACTTATTGTATAATATAGTGACAGAATATATACCTGACACACACACTCTGATATTACACAGTACTTATTGTATAATATAGTGACAGAATATATGCCTGACACACTCACACTCTGATATTATACAGTACTTATTGTATAATATAGTGACAGAATATATACCTGACACACACACACACACTCTGATATTATACAGTACTTATTGTATAATATAGTGACAGAATATATACCTGACACACACACTCTGATATTATACAGTACTTATTGTATAATATAGTGACAGAATATATACCTGACACACACACACACTCTCATATTATACAGTACTTATTGTATAATATAGTGACAGAATATATACCTGACACACACACACACTCTGATATTATACAGTACTTATTGTATAATATAGTGACAGAATATATACCTGACACACTCACACTCTGATATTATACAGTACTTATTGTATAATATAGTGACAGAATATATACCTGACACACACACACTCTGATATTATACAGTACTTATTGTATAATATAGTGACAGAAAATATAACTGACACACACACTCTGATATTATACAGTACTTATTGTATAATACAGTGACAGAATATATACCTGACACACACACGCACTCTGATATTATACATTACTTATTGTATAATACAGTGACAGAATATATACCTGACACACACACACTCTGATATTATACAGTACTTATTGTATAATATAGTGACAGAATATATACCTGACACACACACACTCTGATATTATACAGTACTTATTGTATAATATAGTGACAGAATATATACCTGACACACTCACACTCTGATATTATACATTACTTATTGTATAATATAGTGACAGAGTATATAACTGACACACTCACACTCTGATAATATACATTACTTATTGTATAATATAGTGACAGAATATATACCTGACACACTCACACTCTGATATTATACAGTACTTACTGTATAATATAGTGACAGAATATATACCTGACACACACACACACTCTGATATTATACAGTACTTATTGTATAATATAGTGACAGAGTATATAACTGACACACTCACACTCTGATAATATACATTACTTATTGTATAATATAGTGACAGAATATATACCTGACACACTCACACTCTGATATTATACAGTACTTACTGTATAATATAGTGACAGAATATATACCTGACACACACACACACTCTGATATTATACAGTACTTATTGTATAATATAGTGACAGAATATATACCTGACACACACACTCTGATATTATACAGTACTTATTGTATAATATAGTGACAGAATATATACCTGACACACACACACTGATATTATTATACAGTACTTATTGTATAATATAGTGACAGAATATATACCTGACACACACACACTGATATTATACAGTACTTATTGTATAATATAGTGACAGAATATATACCTGACACACACACACTCTGATTTTATACAGTACTTATTGTATAATATAGTGACAGAATATATACCTGACACACTCACACTCTGATATTATACATTATTTTTTGTATAATATAGTGACAGAATATATACCTGACACACTCACACTCTGATATTATACATTACTTATTGTATAATATAGTGACAGAATATATACCTGACACACACACTCTGATATTATACAGTACTTATTGTATAATATAGTGACAGAATATATACCTGACACACACACACTCTGATATTATACAGTACTTATTGTATAATATAGTGACAGAATATATACCTGACACACACACACTCTGATATTATACAGTACTTATTGTATAATATAGTGACAGAATATATACCTGACACACACACTCTGATATTATACAGTACTTATTGTATAATATAGTGACAGAATATATACCTGACACACACACTCTGATATTATACAGTACTTATTGTATAATATAGTGACAGAATATATACCTGACACACTCACACTCTGATATTATATAGTACTTATTGTATAATATAGTGACAGAATATATACCTGACACACACACACACACTCTGATATTATACATCACATATTGTATAATATAGTGACAGAATATATACCTGACACACACACACTCTGATATTATACATTACTTATTGTATAATATAGTGACAGAATATATACCTGACACACACACACTCTGATATTATACAGTACTTATTGTATAATATAGTGACAGAATATATACCTGACACACACACACACTCTGATATTATACAGTACTTATTGTATAATATAGTGACAGAATATATACCTGACACACTGATATTATTATACAGTACTTATTGTATAATATAGTGACAGAATATATACCTGACACACACACACTCTGATATTATACAGTACTTATTGTATAATATAGTGACAGAATATATACCTGACACACACACTCTGATATTATACAGTACTTATTGTGTAATATAGTGACAGAATATATACCTGACACACACACACTCTAATATTATACATTACTTATTGTATAATATAGTGACAGAATATATACCTGACACACACACACACACAAACACTGATATTATACAGTACTTATTGTATAATATAGTGACAGAATATATACCTGACACACACACACTCTGATATTATACAGTACTTATTGTATAATATAGTGACAGAATATATACCTGACACACACACTCTGATATTATACAGTACTTATTGTATAATATAGTGACAGAATATATACCTGACACACACACACTCTGATATTATACATTACTTATTGTATAATACAGTGACAGAATATATACCTGACACACTCACACTCTGATATTATACAGTACTTATTGTATAATACAGTGACAGAATATATACCTGACACACACACACTCTGATATTATACATTACTTATTGTATAATATAGTGACAGAATATATACCTGACACACTCACACTCTGATATTATACAGTACTTATTGTATAATATAGTGACAGAATATATACCTGACACACACACACTCTGATATTATACAGTACTTATTGTATAATATAGTGACAGAATATATACCTGACACACACACTCTGATATTATACAGTACTTATTGTATAATATAGTGACAGAATATATACCTGACACACTGATATTATTATACAGTACTTATTGTATAATATAGTGACAGAATATATACCTGACACACACACACTCTGATATTATACAGTACTTATTGTATAATATGGTGACAGAATATATACCTGACACACTCACACTCTGATAGTATACATTACTTATTGTATGATATAGTGACAGAATATATACCTGACACACACACTCTGATATTATACAGTACTTATTGTATAATATAGTGACAGAATATATACCTGACACACACACACTCTATTATACAGTACTTATTGTATAATATAGTGACAGAATATATACCTGACACAAACACACTGATATTATTATACAGTACTTATTGTATAATATAGTGACAGAATATATACCTGACACACACACTCTGATATTATACAGTACTTATTGTATAATATAGTGACAGAATATATACCTGACACACACACACTCTGATATTATACAGTACTTATTGTATAATATAGTGACAGAATATATACCTGACACACACACACTCTATTATACAGTACTTATTGTATAATATAGTGACAGAATATATACCTGACACAAACACACTGATATTATTATACATTACTTATTGTATCATATAGTGACAGAATATATACCTGACACACACACTCTGATATTATACAGTACTTATTGTATAATATAGTGACAGAATATATACCTGACACACACACACTCTGATATTATACAGTACTTATTGTATAATATAGTGACAGAATATATACCTGACACACACACACAGATATTATACAGTACTTATTGTATAATATAGTGACAGAATATATACCTGACACACACACACTCTGATATTATACAGTACTTATTATACAGTACTTATTGTATAATATAGTGACAGAATATATACCTGACACACACACACTCTGATATTATACATTACTTATTGTATAATATAGTGACAGAATATATACCTGACACACACACACACTCTGATATTACACAGTACTTATTGTATAATATAGTGACAGAATATATACCTGACACACACACACTCTGATATTATACATTACTTATTGTGTAATATAGTGACAGAATATATACCTGACACACACACACTCTAATATTATACATTACTTATTGTATAATATAGTGACAGAATATATACCTGACACACACACACACACACAAACACACTGATATTATACAGTACTTATTGTATAATATAGTGACAGAATATATACCTGACACACACACACTGATATTATACAGTACTTATTGTATAATATAGTGACAGAATATATACCTGACACACACACACTCTGATATTATACAGTACTTATTGTATAATATAGTGACAGAATATATACCTGACACACACACACTCTGATATTATACATTACTTATTGTATAATATAGTGACAGAATATATACCTGACACACACACACTCTGATATTATACAGTACTTATTGTATAATATAGTGACAGAATATATACCTGACACACACACACTCTGATATTATACATTACTTATTGTATAATACAGTGACAGAATATATACCTGACACACTCACACTCTGATATTATACAGTACTTATTGTATAATACAGTGACAGAATATATACCTGACACACACACACACTCTGATATTATACATTACTTATTGTATAATATAGTGACAGAATATATACCTGACACACTCACACTCTGATATTATACAGTACTTATTGTATAATATAGTGACAGAATATATACCTGACACACACACACTCTGATATTATACAGTACTTATTGTATAATATAGTGACAGAATATATACCTGACACACACACTCTGATATTATACAGTACTTATTGTATAATATAGTGACAGAATATATATCTGACACACACACTCTGATATTATACAGTACTTATTGTATAATATAGTGACACAATATATACCTGACACACACACACTCTGATATTATACAGTACTTATTGTATAATATGGTGACAGAATATATACCTGACACACTCACACTCTGATAGTATACATTACTTATTGTATAATATAGTGACAGAATATATACCTGACACACACACTCTGATATTATACAGTACTTATTGTATAATATAGTGACAGAATATATACCTGACACACACACACTCTATTATACAGTACTTATTGTATAATATAATGACAGAATATATACCTGACACAAACACACTGATATTATTATACAGTACTTATTGTATAATATAGTGACAGAATATATACCTGACACACACACTCTGATATTATACAGTACTTATTGTATAATATAGTGACAGAATATATACCTGACACACACACACTCTGATATTATACAGTACTTATTGTATAATATAGTGACAGAATATATACCTGACACACACACACTCTATTATACAGTACTTATTGTATAATATAGTGACAGAATATATACCTGACACAAACACACTGATATTATTATACAGTACTTATTGTATCATATAGTGACAGAATATATACCTGACACACACACTCTGATATTATACAGTACTTATTGTATAATATAGTGACAGAATATATACCTGAGACACACACACTCTGATATTATACAGTACTTATTGTATAATATAGTGACAGAATATATACCTGACACACACACACAGATATTATACAGTACTTATTGTATAATATAGTGACAGAATATATACCTGACACACAAACACTCTGATATTATACAGTACTTATTATACAGTACTTATTGTATAATATAGTGACAGAATATATACCTGACACACACACACTCTGATATTATACATTACTTATTGTATAATATAGTGACAGAATATATACCTGACACACACACTCTGATATTACACAGTACTTATTGTATAATATAGTGACAGAATATATGCCTGACACACTCACACTCTGATATTATACAGTACTTATTGTATAATATAGTGACAGAATATATACCTGACACACACACACACACTCTGATATTATACAGTACTTATTGTATAATATAGTGACAGAATATATACCTGACACACACACTCTGATATTATACAGTACTTATTGTATAATATAGTGACAGAATATATACCTGACACACACACACACTCTCATATTATACAGTACTTATTGTATAATATAGTGACAGAATATATACCTGACACACACACACACTCTGATATTATACAGTACTTATTGTATAATATAGTGACAGAATATATACCTGACACACTCACACTCTGATATTATACAGTACTTATTGTATAATATAGTGACAGAATATATACCTGACACACACACACTCTGATATTATACAGTACTTATTGTATAATATAGTGACAGAATATATACCTGACACACACACTCTGATATTATACAGTACTTATTGTATAATACAGTGACAGAATATATACCTGACACACACACGCACTCTGATATTATACATTACTTATTGTATAATACAGTGACAGAATATATACCTGACACACACACACACTCTGATATTATACAGTACTTATTGTATAATATAGTGACAGAGTATATAACTGACACACTCACACTCTGATAATATACATTACTTATTGTATAATATAGTGACAGAATATATACCTGACACACTCACACTCTGATATTATACAGTACTTACTGTATAATATAGTGACAGAATATATACCTGACACACACACACACTCTGATATTATACAGTACTTATTGTATAATATAGTGACAGAATATATACCTGACACACACACTCTGATATTATACAGTACTTATTGTATAATATAGTGACAGAATATATACCTGACACACACACACTGATATTATTATACAGTACTTATTGTATAATATAGTGACAGAATATATACCTGACACACACACACTGATATTATACAGTACTTATTGTATAATATAGTGACAGAATATATACCTGACACACACACACTCTGATTTTATACAGTACTTATTGTATAATATAGTGACAGAATATATACCTGACACACTCACACTCTGATATTATACATTATTTTTTGTATAATATAGTGACAGAATATATACCTGACACACTCACACTCTGATATTATACATTACTTATTGTATAATATAGTGACAGAATATATACCTGACACACACACTCTGATATTATACAGTACTTATTGTATAATATAGTGACAGAATATATACCTGACACACACACACTCTGATATTATACAGTACTTATTGTATAATATAGTGACAGAATATATACCTGACACACACACACTCTGATATTATACAGTACTTATTGTATAATATAGTGACAGAATATATACCTGACACACACACTCTGATATTATACAGTACTTATTGTATAATATAGTGACAGAATATATACCTGACACACACACTCTGATATTATACAGTACTTATTGTATAATATAGTGACAGAATATATACCTGACACACTCACACTCTGATATTATATAGTACTTATTGTATAATATAGTGACAGAATATATACCTGACACACACACACACACTCTGATATTATACATCACATATTGTATAATATAGTGACAGAATATATACCTGACACACACACACTCTGATATTATACATTACTTATTGTATAATATAGTGACAGAATATATACCTGACACACACACACTCTGATATTATACAGTACTTATTGTATAATATAGTGACAGAATATATACCTGACACACACACACACTCTGATATTATACAGTACTTATTGTATAATATAGTGACAGAATATATACCTGACACACTGATATTATTATACAGTACTTATTGTATAATATAGTGACAGAATATATACCTGACACACACACACTCTGATATTATACAGTACTTATTGTATAATATAGTGACAGAATATATACCTGACACACACACTCTGATATTATACAGTACTTATTGTGTAATATAGTGACAGAATATATACCTGACACACACACACTCTAATATTATACATTACTTATTGTATAATATAGTGACAGAATATATACCTGACACATACACACACACAAACACTGATATTATACAGTACTTATTGTATAATATAGTGACAGAATATATACCTGACACACACACACTCTGATATTATACAGTACTTATTGTATAATATAGTGACAGAATATATACCTGACACACACACTCTGATATTATACAGTACTTATTGTATAATATAGTGACAGAATATATACCTGACACACACACACTCTGATATTATACATTACTTATTGTATAATACAGTGACAGAATATATACCTGACACACACACACTCTGATATTATACAGTACTTATTGTATAATACAGTGACAGAATATATACCTGACACACACACACTCTGATATTATACATTACTTATTGTATAATATAGTGACAGAATATATACCTGACACACTCACACTCTGATATTATACAGTACTTATTGTATAATATAGTGACAGAATATATACCTGACACACACACACTCTGATATTATACAGTACTTATTGTATAATATAGTGACAGAATATATACCTGACACACACACTCTGATATTATACAGTACTTATTGTATAATATAGTGACAGAATATATACCTGACACACTGATATTATTATACAGTACTTATTGTATAATATAGTGACAGAATATATACCTGACACACACACACTCTGATATTATACAGTACTTATTGTATAATATGGTGACAGAATATATACCTGACACACTCACACTCTGATAGTATACATTACTTATTGTATGATATAGTGACAGAATATATACCTGACACACACACTCTGATATTATACAGTACTTATTGTATAATATAGTGACAGAATATATACCTGACACACACACACTCTATTATACAGTACTTATTGTATAATATAGTGACAGAATATATACCTGACACAAACACACTGATATTATTATACAGTACTTATTGTATAATATAGTGACAGAATATATACCTGACACACACACTCTGATATTATACAGTACTTATTGTATAATATAGTGACAGAATATATACCTGACACACACACACTCTGATATTATACAGTACTTATTGTATAATATAGTGACAGAATATATACCTGACACACACACACTCTATTATACAGTACTTATTGTATAATATAGTGACAGAATATATACCTGACACAAACACACTGATATTATTATACAGTACTTATTGTATCATATAGTGACAGAATATATACCTGACACACACACTCTGATATTATACAGTACTTATTGTATAATATAGTGACAGAATATATACCTGACACACACACACTCTGATATTATACAGTACTTATTGTATAATATAGTGACAGAATATATACCTGACACACACACACTCTGATATTATACAGTACTTATTATACAGTACTTATTGTATAATATAGTGACAGAATATATACCTGACACACACACTCTGATATTATACATTACTTATTGTATAATATGGTGACAGAATATATACCTGACACACACACTCTGATATTACACAGTACTTATTGTATAATATAGTGACAGAATATATGCCTGACACACTCACACTCTGATATTATACAGTACTTATTGTATAATATAGTGACAGAATATATATCTGACACACACACTCTGATATTATACAGTACTTATTGTATAATATAGTGACAGAATATATACCTGACACACACACTCTGATATTATACAGTACTTATTGTATAATATAGAGACAGAATATATACCTGACACAGACACACACTCTGATATTATACAGTACTTATTGTATAATATAGTGACAGAATATATACCTGACACACTCACACTCTGATATTATACAGTACTTATTGTATAATATAGTGACAGAATATATACCTGACACACACACACTCTGATATTATACAGTACTTATTGTATAATATAGTGACAGAATATATACCTGACACACACACACACTCTGATATTATACAGTACTTATTGTATAATATAGTGACAGAATATATACCTGACACACACACACACTCTGATATTATACAGTACTTATTGTATAATATAGTGACAGAATATATACCTGACACACTCACACTCTGATAGTATACATTACTTATTGTATGATATAGTGACAGAATATATACCTGACACACACACTCTGATATTATACAGTACTTATTGTATAATATAGTGACAGAATATATACCTGACACACACACACTCTATTATACAGTACTTATTGTATAATATAGTGACAGAATATATACCTGACACAAACACACTGATATTATTATACAGTACTTATTGTATAATATAGTGACAGAATATATACCTGACACACACACTCTGATATTATACAGTACTTATTGTATAATATAGTGACAGAATATATACCTGACACACACACACTCTGATATTATACAGTACTTATTGTATAATATAGTGACAGAATATATACCTGACACACACACACTCTATTATACAGTACTTATTGTATAATATAGTGACAGAATATATACCTGACACAAACACACTGATATTATTATACAGTACTTATTGTATCATATAGTGACAGAATATATACCTGACACACACACTCTGATATTATACAGTACTTATTGTATAATATAGTGACAGAATATATACCTGACACAGACACACACTCTGATATTATACAGTACTTATTGTATAATATAGTGACAGAATATATACCTGACACACTCACACTCTGATATTATACAGTACTTATTGTATAATATAGTGACAGAATATATACCTGACACACACACACTCTGATATTATACAGTACTTATTGTATAATATAGTGACAGAATATATACCTGACACACACACACACTCTGATATTATACAGTACTTATTGTATAATATAGTGACAGAATATATACCTGACACACACACACACTCTGATATTATACAGTACTTATTGTATAATATAGTGACAGAATATATACCTGACACACTCACACTCTGATATTATACAGTACTTATTGTATAATATAGTGACTGAATATATACCTGACACACACACACTCTGATATTATACAGTACTTATTGTATAATATAGTGACAGAATATATACCTGACACACACACTCTGATATTATACAGTACTTATTGTATAATACAGTGACAGAATATATACCTGACACACACACGCACTCTGATATTATACATTACTTATTGTATAATACAGTGACAGAATATATACCTGACACACACACACACTCTGATATTATACAGTACTTATTGTATAATATAGTGACAGAATATATACCTGACACACACACACACTCTGATATTATACAGTACTTATTGTATAATATAGTGACAGAATATATACCTGACACACACACACACTCTGATATTATACAGTACTTATTGTATAATATAGTGACAGAGTATATAACTGACACACTCACACTGATAATATACATTACTTATTGTATAATATAGTGACAGAATATATACCTGACACACTCACACTCTGATATTATACAGTACTTACTGTATAATATAGTGACAGAATATATACCTGACACACACACACACACTGATATTATACAGTACTTATTGTATAATATAGTGACAGAATATATACCTGACACACACACACTCTGATTTTATACAGTACTTATTGTATAATATAGTGACAGAATATATACCTGACACACTCACACTCTGATATTATACATTACATATTGTATAATATAGTGACAGAATATATACCTGACACACTCACACTCTGATATTATACATTACTTATTGTATAATATAGTGACAGAATATATACCTGACACACACACACTCTGATATTATACATTACTTATTGTATAATATAGTGACAGAATATATACCTGACACACACACTCTGATATTATACAGTACTTATTGTATAATATAGTGACAGAATATATACCTGACACACACACACTCTGATATTATACAGTACTTATTGTATAATATAGTGACAGAATATATACCTGACACACACACACTCTGATATTATACATTACTTATTGTATAATATAGTGACAGAATATATACCTGACACACACACACACTCTGATATTATACATCACATATTGTATAATATAGTGACAGAATATATACCTGACACACACACACTCTGATATTATACATTACTTATTGTATAATATAGTGACAGAATATATACCTGACACACTCACACTCTGATATTATACAGTACTTATTGTATAATATAGTGACAGAATATATACCTGACACACACACACACTCTGATATTATACAGTACTTATTGTATAATATAGTGACAGAATATATACCTGACACACTCACACTCTGATATTATACATTACTTATTGTATAATACAGTGACAGAATATATACCTGACACACACACGCACTCTGATATTATACATTACTTATTGTATAATACAGTGACAGAATATATACCTGACACACTCACACTCTGATATTATACAGTACTTATTGTATAATATAGTGACAGAATATATACCTGACACACTCACACTCTGATATTATACAGTACTTATTGTATAATATAGTGACAGAATATATACCTGACACACACACACTCTGATATTATACAGTACTTATTGTATAATATAGTGACAGAATATATACCTGACACACACACTCTGATATTATACAGTACTTATTGTATAATATAGTGACAGAATATATACCTGACACTCACACTCTGATATTATACATTACTTATTGTATAATATAGTGACAGAATATATACCTGACACACACACACTCTGATATTATACAGTACTTATTGTATAATATAGTGACAGAATATATACCTGACACACACACACTCTGATATTATACATTACTTATTGTATAATATAGTGACAGAATATATACCTGACACACACACACACTCTGATATTATACAGTACTTATTGTATAATATAGTGACAGAATATATACCTGACACACACACTCTGATATTATACAGTACTTATTGTATAATATAGTGACAGAATATATACCTGACACACTCACACTCTGATATTATACAGTACTTATTGTATAATATAGTGACAGAATATATGCCTGACACACTCACACTCTGATATTATACATTACATATTGTATAATATAGTGACAGAATATATACCTGACACACACACACTCTGATATTATACAGTACTTATTGTATAATATAGTGACAGAGTATATAACTGACACACTCACACTCTGATAATATACATTACTTATTGTATAATATAGTGACAGAATATATACCTGACACACTCACACTCTGATATTATACAGTACTTACTGTATAATATAGTGACAGAATATATACCTGACACACACACACACTGATATTATATAGTACTTATTGTATAATATAGTGACAGAATATATACCTGACACACTCACACTCTGATATTATACATTACTTATTGTATAATATAGTGACAGAATATATACCTGACACACTCACACTCTGATATTATACATTACTTATTGTATAATATAGTGACAGAATATATACCTGACACACACACTCTGATATTATACAGTACTTATTGTATAATATAGTGACAGAATATATACCTGACACACTCACACTCTGATATTATACAGTACTTATTGTATAATATAGTGACAGAATATATACCTGACACACACACACACACTCTGATATTATACATTACATATTGTATAATATAGTGACAGAATATATACCTGACACACACACACTCTGATATTATACATTACTTATTGTATAATATAGTGACAGAATATATACCTGACACACACACACTCTGATATTATACAGTACTTATTGTATAATATAGTGACAGAATATATACCTGACACACACACACTCTGATATTATACAGTACTTATTGTATAATATAGTGACAGAGTATATACCTGACACACACACACTCTGATATTATACATTACTTATTGTATAATATAGTGACAGAGTATATACCTGACACACACACTCTGATATTATACAGTACTTATTGTATAATATAGTGACAGAATATATACCTGACACACACACACTCTGATATTATACAGTACTTATTGTATAATATAGTGACAGAATATATACCTGACACACTCACACTCTGATATTATACATTACTTATTGTATAATATAGTGACAGAATATATACCTGACACACACACACTCTGATATTATACAGTACTTATTGTATAATATAGTGACAGAATATATACCTGACACACACACACACAAACACTGATATTATACAGTACTTATTGTATAATATAGTGACAGAATATATACCTGACACACACACTCTGATAATATACATTACTTATTGTATAACATAGTGACAGAATATATACCTGAGACACACACACTCTGATATTATACAGTACTTATTGTATAATATAGTGACAGAATATATACCTGACACACACACACTCTGATATTATACATTACTTATTGTATAATATAGTGACAGAATATATACCTGACACACACACACTCTGATATTATACAGTACTTATTGTATAATATAGTGACAGAATATATACCTGACACACACACACTCTGATATTATACAGTACTTATTGTATAATATAGTGACAGAATATATACCTGACACACGCACACTCTGATATTATACATTACATATTGTATAATATAGTGACAGAATATATACCTGACACACGCACACTCTGATATTGTACAGTAGTTATTGTATAATATAGTGACAGAATATATACCTGACACACTCACACTCTGATATTATACAGTACTTATTGTATAATATAGTGACAGAATATATACCTGACACACACACACTCTGATATTATACATTACTTATTGTATAATATAGTGACAGAATATATACCTGACACTCACACTCTGATATTATACATTACTTATTGTATAATATAGTGACAGAATATATACCTGACACACTCACACTCTGATATTATACATTACTTATTGTATAATATAGTGACAGAATATATACCTGACACACACACTCTGATATTATACAGTACTTATTGTATAATATAGTGACAGAATATATACCTGACACACACACACTCTGATATTATACATTACTTATTTTATAATATAGTGACAGAATATATACCTGACACACACACTCTGATATTATACAGTACTTATTGTATAATATAGTGACAGAATATATACCTGACACACACACACTCTGATATTATACAGTACTTATTGTATAATATAGTGACAGAATATATACCTGACACACACACACACACACACACACACTCTGATATTATACAGTACTTATTGTATAATAGAGTGACAGAATATATACCTGACACACACACTCTGATATTATACAGTACTTATTGTATAATATAGTGACAGAATATATACCTGAGACACACACACTCTGATATTATACAGTACTTATTGTATAATATAGTGACAGAATATATACTTGACACACACACACTCTGATATTATACAGTACTTATTGTATAATATAGTGACAGAATATATACCTGACACACACACTCTGATATTATACATTACTTATTTTATAATATAGTGACAGAATATATACCTGACACACACACACTCTGATATTATACAGTACTTATTGTATAATATAGTGACAGAATATATACCTGACACACACACACACTCTGATATTATACAGTACTTATTGTATAATATAGTGACAGAATATATACCTGACACACTCACACTCTGATATTATACATTACTTATTGTATAACATAGTGACAGAATATATACCTGACACACACACACTGATATTATTATACAGTACTTATTGTACTGAATCTGAGAGTGACACTGGGAGTAGGGAAGTGGTACTGTACAGCAGGTATACATACACCTATAGCAGGGACAGATACTGAGTGTGACACTGGGAGGAGGGAAGTGGTACTGTACAGCAGCTATACATACACCTATAATAGGGACAGATACTGGGAGGAGGGAAGTGGTACTGTACAGCAGGTATACATACACCTATAATAGGGACAGATACTGGGAGGAGGGAAGTGGTACTGTACAGCAGGTATACATACACCTATAATAGGGACAGATACTGGGAGGAGGGATGTGGTACTGTACAGCAGCTATACATACACCTATAATAGGGACAGATACTGGGAGGAGGGAAGTGGTACTGTACAGCAGCTATACATACACCTATAATAGGGACAGATACTGGGAGGAGGGATGTGGTACTGTACAGCAGCTATACATACACCTATAATAGGGACAGATACTGGGAGGAGGGAAGTGGTACTGTACAGCAGGTATACATACACCTATAATAGGGACAGATATTGGGAGGAGGGATGTGGTACTGTACAGCAGGTATACATACACCTATAATAGGGACAGATACTGGGAGGAGGGATGTGGTACTGTACAGCAGGTATACATATACCTATAGCAGGGACAGATACAGAGAGTGACACTGGGAGGAGGGAAGCGGTACTGTACAGCAGGTATACATACGCCTATAGCAGTGACAGATACACAGAGTGACACTGGGAGGAGGGAAGCGATACTGTACAGCAGGTATACATACACCTATAGCAGGGACAGATACAGAGAGTGACACTGGGAGGAGGGATGTGGTACTGTATAGCAGGTATACATACACCTATAATAGGGACAGATACTGGGAGGAGGGAAGTGGTACTGTACAGCAGGTATACATACACCTATAATAGGGACAGATACTGGGAGGAGGGATGTGGTACTGTACAGCAGGTATACATACACCTATAATAGGGACAGATACTGGGAGGAGGGAAGTGGTACTGTACAGCAGCTATACATACACCTATAATAGGGACAGATACTGGGAGGAGGGAAGTGGTACTGTACAGCAGCTATACATACACCTATAATAGGGACAGATACTGGGAGGAGGGAAGTGGTACTGTACAGCAGGTATACATACACCTATAATAGGGACAGATACTGGGAGGAGGGAAGTGGTACTGTACAGCAGGTATACATACACCTATAATAGGGACAGATACTGGGAGGAGGGAAGTGGTACTGTACAGCAGGTATACATACACCTATAATAGGGACAGATACTGGGAGGAGGGAAGTGGTACTGTACAGCAGGTATACATACACCTATAATAGGGACAGATACTGGGAGGAGGGATGTGGTACTGTACAGCAGGTATACATACACCTATAATAGGGACAGATACTGGGAGGAGGGAAGTGGTACTGTACAGCAGCTATACATACACCTATAATAGGGACAGATACTGGGAGGAGGGAAGTGGTACTGTACAGCAGGTATACATACACCTATAATAGGGACAGATACTGGGAGGAGGGAAGTGGTACTGTACAGCAGGTATACATACACCTATAATAGGGACAGATACTGGGAGGAGGGATGTGGTACTGTACAGCAGGTATACATACACCTATAATAGGGACATACTGGGAGGAGGGATGTGGTACTGTACAGCAGGTATACATACACCTATAATAGGGACAGATACTGGGAGGAGGGAAGTGGTACTGTACAGCAGCTATACATACACCTATAATAGGGACAGATACTGGGAGGAGGGAAGTGGTACTGTACAGCAGGTATACATACACCTATAATAGGGACAGATACTGGGAGGAGGGAAGTGGTACTGTACAGCAGGTATACATACACCTATAATAGGGACAGATACTGGGAGGAGGGAAGTGGTACTGTACAGCAGCTATACATACACCTATAATAGGGACAGATACTGGGAGGAGGGAAGTGGTACTGTACAGCAGGTATACATACACCTATAATAGGGACAGATACTGGGAGGAGGGATGTGGTACTGTACAGCAGGTATACATACACCTATAATAGGGACAGATACTGGGAGGAGGGAAGTGGTACTGTACAGCAGCTATACATACACCTATAATAGGGACAGATACTGGGAGGAGGGATGTGGTACTGTACAGCAGGTATACATACACCTATAATAGGGACAGATACTGGGAGGAGGGATGTGGTACTGTACAGCAGCTATACGTACACCTATAATAGGGACAGATACTGGGAGGAGGGAAGTGGTACTGTACAGCAGGTATACGTAGACCTATAATAGGGACAGATACTGGGAGGAGGGAAGTGGTACTGTACAGCAGGTATACGTACACCTATAATAGGGACAGATACTGGGAGGAGGGAAGTGGTACTGTACAGCAGGTATACGTACACCTATAATAGGGACAGATACTGGGAGGAGGGAAGTGGTACTGTACAGCAGGTATACGTACACCTATAATAGGGACAGATACTGGGAGGAGGGAAGTGGTACTGTACAGCAGGTATACGTACACCTATAATAGGGACAGATACTGGGAGGAGGGAAGTGGTACTGTACAGCAGGTATACGTACACCTATAATAGGGACAGATACTGGGAGGAGGGATGTGGTACTGTACAGCAGGTATACGTACACCTATAATAGGGACAGATACTGGGAGGAGGGATGTGGTACTGTACAGCAGCTATACGTACACCTATAATAGGGACAGATACTGGGAGGAGGGAAGTGGTACTGTACAGCAGCTATACGTACACCTATAATAGGGACAGATACTGGGAGGAGGGAAGTGGTACTGTACAGCAGCTATACGTACACCTATAATAGGGACAGATACTGGGAGGAGGGAAGTGGTACTGTACAGCAGCTATACATACACCTATAATAGGGACAGATACTGGGAGGAGGGAAGTGGTACTGTACAGCAGCTATACATACACCTATAATAGGGACAGATACTGGGAGGAGGGAAGTGGTACTGTACAGCAGCTATACATACACCTATAATAGGGACAGATACTGGGAGGAGGGATGTGGTACTGTACAGCAGCTATACATACACCTATAATAGGGACAGATACTGGGAGGAGGGATGTGGTACTGTACAGCAGCTATACATACACCTATAATAGGGACAGATACTGGGAGGAGGGAAGTGGTACTGTACAGCAGCTATACATACACCTATAATAGGGACAGATACTGGGAGGAGGGAAGTGGTACTGTACAGCAGGTATACATACACCTATAATAGGGACAGATACTGGCAGGAGGGATGTGGTACTGTACAGCAGGTATACATACACCTATAATAGGGACAGATACTGGGAGGAGGGATGTGGTACTGTACAGCAGGTATACATACACCTATAATAGGGACAGATACTGGGAGGAGGGAAGTGGTACTGTACAGCAGCTATACATACACCTATAATAGGGACAGATACTGGGAGGAGGGAAGTGGTACTGTACAGCAGGTATACATACACCTATAATAGGGACAGATACTGGGAGGAGGGATGTGGTACTGTACAGCAGGTATACATACACCTATAATAGGGACAGATACTGGGAGGAGGGATGTGGTACTGTACAGCAGGTATACATACACCTATAATAGGGACAGATACTGGGAGGAGGGATGTGGTACTGTACAGCAGGTATACATACACCTATAATAGGGACAGATACTGGGAGGAGGGAAGTGGTACTGTACAGCAGCTATACATACACCTATAATAGGGACAGATACTGGGAGGAGGGAAGTGGTACTGTACAGCAGCTATACATACACCTATAATAGGGACAGATACTGGGAGGAGGGAAGTGGTACTGTACAGCAGGTATACATACACCTATAATAGGGACAGATACTGGGAGGAGGGATGTGGTACTGTACAGCAGGTATACATACACCTATAATAGGGACAGATACTGGGAGGAGGGAAGTGGTACTGTACAGCAGCTATACATACACCTATAATAGGGACAGATACTGGGAGGAGGGAAGTGGTACTGTACAGCAGCTATACATACACCTATAATAGGGACAGATACTGGGAGGAGGGAAGTGGTACTGTACAGCAGGTATACATACACCTATAATAGGGACAGATACTGGGAGGAGGGATGTGGTACTGTACAGCAGGTATACATACACCTATAATAGGGACAGATACTGGGAGGAGGGATGTGGTACTGTACAGCAGGTATACGTACACCTATAATAGGGACAGATACTGGGAGGAGGGATGTGGTACTGTACAGCAGGTATACGTACACCTATAATAGGGACAGATACTGGGAGGAGGGAAGTGGTACTGTACAGCAGCTATACGTACACCTATAATAGGGACAGATACTGGGAGGAGGGAAGTGGTACTGTACAGCAGCTATACGTACACCTATAATAGGGACAGATACTGGGAGGAGGGATGTGGTACTGTACAGCAGGTATACGTACACCTATAATAGGGACAGATACTGGGAGGAGGGAAGTGGTACTGTACAGCAGCTATACGTACACCTATAATAGGGACAGATACTGGGAGGAGGGAAGTGGTACTGTACAGCAGGTATACATACACCTATAATAGGGACAGATACTGGGAGGAGGGAAGTGGTACTGTACAGCAGCTATACATACACCTATAATAGGGACAGATACTGGGAGGAGGGATGTGGTACTGTACAGCAGGTATACATACACCTATAATAGGGACAGATACTGGGAGGAGGGATGTGGTACTGTACAGCAGGTATACATACACCTATAATAGGGACAGATACTGGGAGGAGGGATGTGGTACTGTACAGCAGCTATACATACACCTATAATAGGGACAGATACTGGGAGGAGGGATGTGGTACTGTACAGCAGGTATACATACACCTATAATAGGGACAGATACTGGGAGGAGGGAAGTGGTACTGTACAGCAGCTATACGTACACCTATAATAGGGACAGATACTGGGAGGAGGGATGTGGTACTGTACAGCAGGTATACATACACCTATAATAGGGACAGATACTGGGAGGAGGGAAGTGGTACTGTACAGCAGCTATACGTACACCTATAATAGGGACAGATACTGGGAGGAGGGATGTGGTACTGTACAGCAGGTATACATACACCTATAATAGGGACAGACACTGGGAGGAGGGAAGTGGTACTGTACAGCAGGTATACATACACCTATAATAGGGACAGATACTGGGAGGAGGGAAGTGGTACTGTACAGCAGGTATACATACACCTATAATAGGGACAGATACTGGGAGGAGGGAAGTGGTACTGTACAGCAGCTATACGTACACCTATAATAGGGACAGATACTGGGAGGAGGGATGTGGTACTGTACAACAGGTATACATACACCTATAATAGGGACAGATACTGGGAGGAGGGAAGTGGTACTGTACAGCAGCTATACGTACACCTATAATAGGGACAGATACTGGGAGGAGGGAAGTGGTACTGTACAGCAGCTATACGTACACCTATAATAGGGACAGATACTGGGAGGAGGGATGTGGTACTGTACAGCAGGTATACATACACCTATAATAGGGACAGATACTGGGAGGAGGGAAGTGGTACTGTACAGCAGGTATACATACACCTATAATAGGGACAGATACTGGGAGGAGGGAAGTGGTACTGTACAGCAGGTATACATACACCTATAATAGGGACAGATACTGGGAGGAGGGAAGTGGTACTGTACAGCAGCTATACGTACACCTATAATAGGGACAGATACTGGGAGGAGGGAAGTGGTACTGTACAGCAGCTATACGTACACCTATAATAGGGACAGATACTGGGAGGAGGGATGTGGTACTGTACAGCAGGTATACGTACACCTATAATAGGGACAGATACTGGGAGGAGGGAAGTGGTACTGTACAGCAGGTATACGTACACCTATAATAGGGACAGATACTGGGAGGAGGGAAGTGGTACTGTACAGCAGCTATACGTACACCTATAATAGGGACAGATACTGGGAGGAGGGATGTGGTACTGTACAGCAGGTATACATACACCTATAATAGGGACAGACACTGGGAGGAGGGAAGTGGTACTGTACAGCAGGTATACATACACCTATAATAGGGACAGACACTGGGAGGAGGGAAGTGGTACTGTACAGCAGGTATACATACACCTATAATAGGGACAGATACTGGGAGGAGGGAAGTGGTACTGTACAGCAGCTATACGTACACCTATAATAGGGACAGATACTGGGAGGAGGGAAGTGGTACTGTACAGCAGGTATACGTACACCTATAATAGGGACAGATACTGGGAGGAGGGAAGTGGTACTGTACAGCAGGTATACGTACACCTATAATAGGGACAGATACTGGGAGGAGGGATGTGGTACTGTACAGCAGGTATACGTACACCTATAATAGGGACAGATACTGGGAGGAGGGAAGTGGTACTGTACAGCAGCTATACGTACACCTATAATAGGGACAGATACTGGGAGGAGGGATGTGGTACTGTACAGCAGGTATACATACACCTATAATAGGGACAGATACTGGGAGGAGGGAAGTGGTACTGTACAGCAGGTATACATACACCTATAATAGGGACAGATACTGGGAGGAGGGAAGTGGTACTGTACAGCAGCTATACGTACACCTATAATAGGGACAGATACTGGGAGGAGGGATGTGGTACTGTACAGCAGGTATACATACACCTATAATAGGGACAGATACTGGGAGGAGGGAAGTGGTACTGTACAGCAGGTATACGTACACCTATAATAGGGACAGATACTGGGAGGAGGGAAGTGGTACTGTACAGCAGGTATACGTACACCTATAATAGGGACAGATACTGGGAGGAGGGAAGTGGTACTGTACAGCAGCTATACGTACACCTATAATAGGGACAGATACTGGGAGGAGGGAAGTGGTACTGTACAGCAGCTATACATACACCTATAATAGGGACAGATACTGGGAGGAGGGAAGTGGTACTGTACAGCAGCTATACATACACCTATAATAGGGACAGATACTGGGAGGAGGGAAGTGGTACTGTACAGCAGGTATACATACACCTATAATAGGGACAGATACTGGGAGGAGGGATGTGGTACTGTACAGCAGCTATACATACACCTATAATAGGGACAGATACTGGGAGGAGGGATGTGGTACTGTACAGCAGGTATACATACACCTATAATAGGGACAGATACTGGGAGGAGGGAAGTGGTACTGTACAGCAGGTATACATACACCTATAATAGGGACAGATACTGGGAGGAGGGATGTGGTACTGTACAGCAGCTATACATACACCTATAATAGGGACAGATACTGGGAAGAGGGAAGTGGTACTGTACAGCAGCTATACATACACCTATAATAGGGACAGATACTGGGAGGAGGGAAGTGGTACTGTACAGCAGCTATACATACACCTATAATAGGGACAGATACTGGGAGGAGGGAAGTGGTACTGTACAGCAGCTATACATACACCTATAATAGGGACAGATACTGGGAGGAGGGATGTGGTACTGTACAGCAGCTATACGTACACCTATAATAGGGACAGATACTGGGAGGAGGGATGTGGTACTGTACAGCAGGTATACATACACCTATAATAGGGACAGATACTGGGAGGAGGGAAGTGGTACTGTACAGCAGGTATACATACACCTATAATAGGGACAGATACTGGGAGGAGGGAAGTGGTACTGTACAGCAGCTATACATACACCTATAATAGGGACAGATACTGGGAGGAGGGAAGTGGTACTGTACAGCAGCTATACATACACCTATAATAGGGACAGATACTGGGAGGAGGGAAGTGGTACTGTACAGCAGGTATACATACACCTATAATAGGGACAGATACTGGGAGGAGGGAAGTGGTACTGTACAGCAGCTATACATACACCTATAATAGGGACAGATACTGGGAGGAGGGATGTGGTACTGTACAGCAGCTATACATACACCTATAATAGGGACAGATACTGGGAGGAGGGATGTGGTACTGTACAGCAGCTATACATACACCTATAATAGGGACAGATACTGGGAGGAGGGATGTGGTACTGTACAGCAGGTATACATACACCTATAATAGGGACAGATACTGGGAGGAGGGAAGTGGTACTGTACAGCAGGTATACATACACCTATAATAGGGACAGATACTGGGAGGAGGGAAGTGGTACTGTACAGCAGCTATACATACACCTATAATAGGGACAGATACTGGGAGGAGGGATGTGGTACTGTACAGCAGCTATACATACACCTATAATAGGGACAGATACTGGGAGGAGGGAAGTGGTACTGTACAGCAGCTATACATACACCTATAATAGGGACAGATACTGGGAGGAGGGAAGTGGTACTGTACAGCAGCTATACATACACCTATAATAGGGACAGATACTGGGAGGAGGGATGTGGTACTGTACAGCAGCTATACATACACCTATAATAGGGACAGATACTGGGAGGAGGGAAGTGGTACTGTACAGCAGCTATACATACACCTATAATAGGGACAGATACTGGGAGGAGGGATGTGGTACTGTACAGCAGGTATACATACACCTATAATAGGGACAGATACTGGGAGGAGGGAAGTGGTACTGTACAGCAGCTATACATACACCTATAATAGGGACAGATACTGGGAGGAGGGATGTGGTACTGTACAGCAGGTATACATACACCTATAATAGGGACAGATACTGGGAGGAGGGATGTGGTACTGTACAGCAGCTATACATACACCTATAATAGGGACAGATACTGGGAGGAGGGATGTGGTACTGTACAGCAGGTATACATACACCTATAATAGGGACAGATACTGGGAGGAGGGAAGTGGTACTGTACAGCAGCTATACATACACCTATAATAGGGACAGATACTGGGAGGAGGGAAGTGGTACTGTACAGCAGGTATACATACACCTATAATAGGGACAGATACTGGGAGGAGGGAAGTGGTACTGTACAGCAGCTATACATACACCTATAATAGGGACAGATACTGGGAGGAGGGAAGTGGTACTGTACAGCAGCTATACATACACCTATAATAGGGACAGATACTGGGAGGAGGGATGTGGTACTGTACAGCAGCTATACATACACCTATAATAGGGACAGATACTGGGAGGAGGGAAGTGGTACTGTACAGCAGCTATACATACACCTATAATAGGGACAGATACTGGGAGGAGGGATGTGGTACTGTACAGCAGGTATACATACACCTATAATAGGGACAGATACTGGGAGGAGGGAAGTGGTACTGTACAGCAGCTATACATACACCTATAATAGGGACAGATACTGGGAGGAGGGATGTGGTACTGTACAGCAGGTATACATACACCTATAATAGGGACAGATACTGGGAGGAGGGATGTGGTACTGTACAGCAGCTATACATACACCTATAATAGGGACAGATACTGGGAGGAGGGATGTGGTACTGTACAGCAGGTATACATACACCTATAATAGGGACAGATACTGGGAGGAGGGAAGTGGTACTGTACAGCAGCTATACATACACCTATAATAGGGACAGATACTGGGAGGAGGGAAGTGGTACTGTACAGCAGGTATACATACACCTATAATAGGGACAGATACTGGGAGGAGGGAAGTGGTACTGTACAGCAGAAAGATATGAGAGGGTAGGGGCAGCTGCCTTCCTGTAATACAGTGGTTCTCAAACTCGGTCCTCAGAACCCCACACAGGTCACGTTTTCCAGGTCACCCAGCAGGGGCACAGGTGTATTCATTACTCACTGACACATTTTAAAAGATTCACAGGGGGAACTAATTATTCAACTTGTGATTCTATGAGGAGACCTGGAAAACATGCGCTGTTTGGGGTCCTGAGGACCGAGTTTGAGAACCTGGGCTGTAATATACTTAATATCTTCCAGGCCCACAACAAAGATGGCGGCGTGTACACTTCCGGCTTTATTTCCGGAGGTGCTGGTGACGGATGGCGGTCCCCCTGAGTGGATGACATCACGCGCGGGAAGGAGACCGGTGCGGGGTCACGTGTGGCTGGCGGCCCGTGGACGCGCAGTACCGGGAGGAGGCCCCTCTGTGTGACCGGCAGGGGAATCCGGTGAGTGATTGTACCTTCCCGGCATGCACCGCGCGGCTTCTCCTCAGCGCTCATACTCCGCTCCCACCGTCACCGAGCACCTCTGTCCTACCCCACCAGGGGGGGCAATAGCCGTGTCCTACCCCACCAGGGGGGGCAATAGCCGTGTCCTACCCCACCAGGGGGGGCAATAGCTCTGTCCTACCCCACCAGGGGGTGCAATAGCCGTGTCCTACCCCACCAGGGGGGGCCATAGCGGTGTCCTACCCACCAGGGGGGCCATAGCGGTGTCCTACCCCTCCAGGGAGGGCCATAGCGGTGTCCTACGCCACCAGGGGGGGGCCATAGCGGTGTCCTACCCCTCCAGGGAGGGCCATAGCGGTGTCCTACGCCACCAGGGGGGGCCATAGCGGTGTCCTACCCCACCAGGGGGGCCATAGCGGTGTCCTACCCCACCAGGGAGGGCCATAGCGGTGTCCTACCCCACCAGGGAGGGCCATAGCGGTGTCCTACCCCACCAGGGAGGGCCATAGCGGTGTCCTACCCCACCAGGGGGGGGCCATAGCGGTGTCCTACCCCACCAGGGGGGGGCCATAGCGGTGTCCTACCCCACCAGGGGGGGGCCATAGCGGTGTCCTACCCCACCAGGGGGGGGCCATAGCGGTGTCCTACCCCACCAGGGGGGGGCAAAATCCCACACCCGTGCCCCAAAACATAGTATGCAACACCACAGTGCCCCCAATTCATAGTATGCCACTTCTCAGTGCTCCCAGTACATAGTATGGCACTTCTCATTGTCTATGCATACTATGTACATAGTATGCCACACCACAGTGCCCCAATACATAGTATGCCACATCACAGTGCCCCAATACATAGTATGACACATCTGTATCTATACATACTATGTACATAGTATGCCACACCCCAGTGCCCCAATACTTAGTATGTTACATCTCAGTGTCTAGAATACTATGTACATAGTTTGATACACCACAGTGTCTACACATACTATGTACATAGTATGCCACACCACAGTGCCCCAATACATAGTATGCCACACCACAGTGCCCCAATACATAGTATGACACATCTGTGTCTATACATACTATGTACATAGTATGCCACACCCCAGTGCCCCAATACTTAGTATGTTACATCTCAGTGTCTAGAATACTATGTACATAGTTTGATACACCACAGTGTCTACACATACTATGTACATAGTATGCCACACCACAGTGCCCCAATACATAGTATGCCACACCACAGTGCCCCAATACGTAGTATGCCACACTACAGTGCCCCAATACGTAGTATGCCACACTACAGTGCCCCAATACGTAGTATGCCACACCACAGTGACCCAGTACGTAGTATGCCACACCAGTGCCCCCAATACCTTGTATGCCACGCCACAGTGCCCCAATACATAGTATGCCACACCACTGTGCTCCCAATACATAATATGCCACATCTGTATCTATACATACTTTGTACATGGCATGCCACACCACAGTGCCCCAATACCTAGTATGCCACACCACAGTGCCCCAATACCTAGTATGCCACACCACAGTGCCCCAATACCTAGTATGCCACACCACCGTGCTCCCAATACCTAGTATGCCATACCACCGTGCTCCCAATACATAATATGCCACATCTGTATCTATACATACTATGTACATGGCATGCCACACCACTGTGCCCCAACACCTAGTATGCCACACCACTGTGCCCCAATACCTAGTATGCCACACCACAGTGCCCCAATACCTAGTATGCCACACCACAGTGCCCCAATACCTAGTATGCCACACCACAGTGCCCCAATACATAGTATGCCACACCACCGTGCTCCCAATACATAATATGCCACATCTGTATCTATACATACTATGTACATAGTATGCCACACTACAGTGCCCCAATACATAGTATGCCACACTACAGTGCCCCAATACATAGTATGCCACACTACAGTGCCCCAATACGTAGTATGCCACACTACAGTGCTCCAATACGTAGTATGCCACACCACAGTGCTCCAATACGTAGTATGCCACACCACAGTGCCCCAATACGTAGTATGCCACACCACAGTGACCCATTACGTAGTATGCCACACCAGTGCCCCAATACCTAGTATGCCATGCCACAGTGCTCCAATACCTAGTATGCCACACCACTGTGCTCCCAATACATAATATGCCACATCTGTATCTATACATACTATGTACATGGCATGCCACACCACAGTGCCCCAATACCTAGTATGCCACACCACAGTGACCCAATGCGTAGTATGCCACACCACAGTGCCCCAATACATGGTATGCCACAGTACCCCATAATATACTATGCCCCCCTAACAGTGTGCCCCCTATACATAGTATGCCACACTAAATTGTATAGGGAGGTAAGGCCGCCTGGGATCTGAGTCACCAGCAGAATGACTTGGCTGGGTCGCATTGACTGCATAGTTGGGCGAGTGACTTATTTATAGCTGGGCAGCTGCAGGACTATCGGGGGGGGGGGGGGGGGGGAGATGATGTGGTGCACATTCTAGTGAAGGTGTCTGACATGGTCTATAAATGAATCATGGGAGCTGGTCTACAGCAGCCCCTGCCCGCTCTTCCCCGCTGTTGCTGCTGGAGAGTGTAGATTTGTGCTCTGCAGGTAGAGCCCCTGCAGTATGAGCAGTCCAGGGCCAGCTCCCCACAGTCCAGCAGCACTTTGTCTGAGTGACTGGCACACAGCAGGTCTCCATAGCCCCAGCATGCCTGGGACTCTGCTGTCGTCATCAGGGGCCCAGCTCCGTCCTCTTCTTAGGGACCTGGCAGAATGGAGTATGGAGGCAGCTGGCGCTAAAGCTATAAGTGTGTCTACTCTAATCAGCGCTGCTGCTGCTCCTTCAGGACCAGCGCAAATTTGGTGCCAACCAGTAGTGTACTAGCCAATCACAGAATGGGTGGGTCCTCATTTTGTGTGACTACACTGGATGCAATACTCATGTGGTCTATGGTGGACAACGGAGCTTAGTGTAAAGATAACCTCACTCTCGTCACTGACGGGCCAGGGTTTCTGCAAATCCCTCGCCAGCTGTCATTTCTTAGCCGCCCTGGCTTTGTCAAGCCCTGCTGTATTGTAATGTTCATTCTAGCACCTGTCACAGCTCATGCAGTTCCTCTTTCCTGCCTGGGGTGTCGCTCTCTGCTCTGGTGCTTCCAGCACACTAAGGTCTGTATCTGAGCAGTTTGTTTCATCTACTGAGTGTGCTAGAAGCACCAGAGCAAAGAGCGACACCCCCAGGCAGGAAAGAGGAACTGCACGGGCTGTGACAGGTGCAGGGTGCTAGAATGAAGACTAGTATTGTATTATTTCATATGTAGATTTATTGTTCACTCCTGTGCTGTATCAGCCCCTTTACGTTATTACCCAGTCTTGTTCTATTACGGTTTATTCCCAATTGTAGAGCGCTACAGATTATGCTGGCGCTATATAACTAACTGATCATCATTTTACAGTGCTGTTTTATATCATCCTTGTACTGTTTTACATTATATAGTGCATTGTTGTTTGGTTCCTGTGCTATACTGATATATATAAGGAAAGTACGTCAGTCACTCCTGTGCTATACTGATATATATATAAGGAAAGTACGTCAGTCACTCCTGTGCTATACTGATATATATATAAGGAAAGTACGTCAGTCACTCCTGTGCTATACTGATATATATATAAGGAAAGTACGTCAGTCACTCCTGTGCTATACTGATATATATAAGGAAAGTACGTCAGTCACTCCTGTGCTATACTGATATATATAAGGAAAGTACGTCAGTCACTCCTGTGCTATACTGATATATATAAGGAAAGTACGTCAGTCACTCCTGTGCTATACTGATATATATAAGGAAAGTACGTCAGTCACTCCTGTGCTATACTGATATATATATAAGGAAAGTACGTCAGTCACTCCTGTGCTATACTGATATATATAAGGAAAGTACGTCAGTCACTCCTGTGCTATACTGATATATATATAAGGAAAGTACGTCAGTCACTCCTGTGCTATACTGATATATATATAAGGAAAGTACGTCAGTCACTCCTGTGCTATACTGATATATATATAAGGAAAGTACGTCAGTCACTCCTGTGCTATACTGATATATATATAAGGAAAGTACGTCAGTCACTCCTGTGCTATACTGATATATATATAAGGAAAGTACGTCAGTCACTCCTGTGCTATACTGATATATATATAAGGAAAGTACGTCAGTCACTCCTGTGCTATACTGATATATATAAGGAAAGTACGTCAGTCACTCCTGTGCTATACTGATATATATATAAGGAAAGTACGTCAGTCACTCCTGTGCTATACTGATATATATATAAGGAAAGTACGTCAGTCACTCCTGTGCTATACTGATATATATATAAGGAAAGTACGTCAGTCACTCCTGTGCTATACTGATATATATAAGGAAAGTACGTCAGTCACTCCTGTGCTATACTGATATATATATAAGGAAAGTACGTCAGTCACTCCTGTGCTATACTGATATATATATAAGGAAAGTACGTCAGTCACTCCTGTGCTATACTGATATATATAAGGAAAGTACGTCAGTCACTCCTGTGCTATACTGATATATATAAGGAAAGTACGTCAGTCACTCCTGTGCTATACTGATATATATAAGGAAAGTACGTCAGTCACTCCTGTGCTATACTGATATATATATAAGGAAAGTACGTCAGTCACTCCTGTGCTATACTGATATATATATAAGGAAAGTACGTCAGTCACTCCTGTGCTATACTGATATATATAAGGAAAGTACGTCAGTCACTCCTGTGCTATACTGATATATATATAAGGAAAGTACGTCAGTCACTCCTGTGCTATACTGATATATATATAAGGAAAGTACGTCAGTCACTCCTGTGCTATACTGATATATATATAAGGAAAGTACGTCAGTCACTCCTGTGCTATACTGATATATATAAGGAAAGTACGTCAGTCACTCCTGTGCTATACTGATATATATAAGGAAAGTACGTCAGTCACTCCTGTGCTATACTGATATATATATAAGGAAAGTACGTCAGTCACTCCTGTGCTATACTGATATATATATAAGGAAAGTACGTCAGTCACTCCTGTGCTATACTGATATATATATAAGGAAAGTACGTCAGTCACTCCTGTGCTATACTGATATATATAAGGAAAGTACGTCAGTCACTCCTGTGCTATACTGATATATATATAAGGAAAGTACGTCAGTCACTCCTGTGCTATACTGATATATATAAGGAAAGTACGTCAGTCACTCCTGTGCTATACTGATATATATAAGGAAAGTACGTCAGTCACTCCTGTGCTATACTGATATATATAAGGAAAGTACGTCAGTCACTCCTGTGCTATACTGATATATATAAGGAAAGTACGTCAGTCACTCCTGTGCTATACTGATATATATATAAGGAAAGTACGTCAGTCACTCCTGTGCTATACTGATATATATATAAGGAAAGTACGTCAGTCACTCCTGTGCTATACTGATATATATAAGGAAAGTACGTCAGTCACTCCTGTGCTATACTGATATATATATAAGGAAAGTACGTCAGTCACTCCTGTGCTATACTGATATATATAAGGAAAGTACGTCAGTCACTCCTGTGCTATACTGATATATATATAAGGAAAGTACGTCAGTCACTCCTGTGCTATACTGATATATATATAAGGAAAGTACGTCAGTCACTCCTGTGCTATACTGATATATATATAAGGAAAGTACGTCAGTCACTCCTGTGCTATACTGATATATATATAAGGAAAGTACGTCAGTCACTCCTGTGCTATACTGATATATATAAGGAAAGTACGTCAGTCACTCCTGTGCTATACTGATATATATAAGGAAAGTACGTCAGTCACTCCTGTGCTATACTGATATATATATAAGGAAAGTACGTCAGTCACTCCTGTGCTATACTGATATATATATAAGGAAAGTACGTCAGTCACTCCTGTGCTATACTGATATATATAAGGAAAGTACGTCAGTCACTCCTGTGCTATACTGATATATATATAAGGAAAGTACGTCAGTCACTCCTGTGCTATACTGATATATATATAAGGAAAGTACGTCAGTCACTCCTGTGCTATACTGATATATATATAAGGAAAGTACGTCAGTCACTCCTGTGCTATACTGATATATATAAGGAAAGTACGTCAGTCACTCCTGTGCTATACTGATATATATAAGGAAAGTACGTCAGTCACTCCTGTGCTATACTGATATATATATAAGGAAAGTACGTCAGTCACTCCTGTGCTATACTGATATATATATAAGGAAAGTACGTCAGTCACTCCTGTGCTATACTGATATATATATAAGGAAAGTACGTCAGTCACTCCTGTGCTATACTGATATATATAAGGAAAGTACGTCAGTCACTCCTGTGCTATACTGATATATATATAAGGAAAGTACGTCAGTCACTCCTGTGCTATACTGATATATATAAGGAAAGTACGTCAGTCACTCCTGTGCTATACTGATATATATAAGGAAAGTACGTCAGTCACTCCTGTGCTATACTGATATATATAAGGAAAGTACGTCAGTCACTCCTGTGCTATACTGATATATATAAGGAAAGTACGTCAGTCACTCCTGTGCTATACTGATATATATATAAGGAAAGTACGTCAGTCACTCCTGTGCTATACTGATATATATATAAGGAAAGTACGTCAGTCACTCCTGTGCTATACTGATATATATAAGGAAAGTACGTCAGTCACTCCTGTGCTATACTGATATATATATAAGGAAAGTACGTCAGTCACTCCTGTGCTATACTGATATATATAAGGAAAGTACGTCAGTCACTCCTGTGCTATACTGATATATATATAAGGAAAGTACGTCAGTCACTCCTGTGCTATACTGATATATATATAAGGAAAGTACGTCAGTCACTCCTGTGCTATACTGATATATATATAAGGAAAGTACGTCAGTCACTCCTGTGCTATACTGATATATATATAAGGAAAGTACGTCAGTCACTCCTGTGCTATACTGATATATATAAGGAAAGTACGTCAGTCACTCCTGTGCTATACTGATATATATATAAGGAAAGTACGTCAGTCACTCCTGTGCTATACTGATATATATAAGGAAAGTACGTCAGTCACTCCTGTGCTATACTGATATATATATAAGGAAAGTACGTCAGTCACTCCTGTGCTATACTGATATATATAAGGAAAGTACGTCAGTCACTCCTGTGCTATACTGATATATATAAGGAAAGTACGTCAGTCACTCCTGTGCTATACTGATATATATAAGGAAAGTACGTCAGTCACTCCTGTGCTATACTGATATATATAAGGAAAGTACGTCAGTCACTCCTGTGCTATACTGATATATATAAGGAAAGTACGTCAGTCACTCCTGTGCTATACTGATATATATAAGGAAAGTACGTCAGTCACTCCTGTGCTATACTGATATATATAAGGAAAGTACGTCAGTCACTCCTGTGCTATACTGATATATATAAGGAAAGTACGTCAGTCACTCCTGTGCTATACTGATATATATAAGGAAAGTACGTCAGTCACTCCTGTGCTATACTGATATATATATAAGGAAAGTACGTCAGTCACTCCTGTGCTATACTGATATATATAAGGAAAGTACGTCAGTCACTCCTGTGCTATACTGATATATATATAAGGAAAGTACGTCAGTCACTCCTGTGCTATACTGATATATATATAAGGAAAGTACGTCAGTCACTCCTGTGCTATACTGATATATATATAAGGAAAGTACGTCAGTCACTCCTGTGCTATACTGATATATATATAAGGAAAGTACGTCAGTCACTCCTGTGCTATACTGATATATATAAGGAAAGTACGTCAGTCACTCCTGTGCTATACTGATATATATATAAGGAAAGTACGTCAGTCACTCCTGTGCTATACTGATATATATATAAGGAAAGTACGTCAGTCACTCCTGTGCTATACTGATATATATAAGGAAAGTACGTCAGTCACTCCTGTGCTATACTGATATATATATAAGGAAAGTACGTCAGTCACTCCTGTGCTATACTGATATATATATAAGGAAAGTACGTCAGTCACTCCTGTGCTATACTGATATATATATAAGGAAAGTACGTCAGTCACTCCTGTGCTATACTGATATATATATAAGGAAAGTACGTCAGTCACTCCTGTGCTATACTGATATATATATAAGGAAAGTACGTCAGTCACTCCTGTGCTATACTGATATATATAAGGAAAGTACGTCAGTCACTCCTGTGCTATACTGATATATATATAAGGAAAGTACGTCAGTCACTCCTGTGCTATACTGATATATATAAGGAAAGTACGTCAGTCACTCCTGTGCTATACTGATATATATAAGGAAAGTACGTCAGTCACTCCTGTGCTATACTGATATATATAAGGAAAGTACGTCAGTCACTCCTGTGCTATACTGATATATATATAAGGAAAGTACGTCAGTCACTCCTGTGCTATACTGATATATATATAAGGAAAGTACGTCAGTCACTCCTGTGCTATACTGATATATATATAAGGAAAGTACGTCAGTCACTCCTGTGCTATACTGATATATATATAAGGAAAGTACGTCAGTCACTCCTGTGCTATACTGATATATATAAGGAAAGTACGTCAGTCACTCCTGTGCTATACTGATATATATATAAGGAAAGTACGTCAGTCACTCCTGTGCTATACTGATATATATATAAGGAAAGTACGTCAGTCACTCCTGTGCTATACTGATATATATATAAGGAAAGTACGTCAGTCACTCCTGTGCTATACTGATATATATAAGGAAAGTACGTCAGTCACTCCTGTGCTATACTGATATATATAAGGAAAGTACGTCAGTCACTCCTGTGCTATACTGATATATATATAAGGAAAGTACGTCAGTCACTCCTGTGCTATACTGATATATATATAAGGAAAGTACGTCAGTCACTCCTGTGCTATACTGATATATATAAGGAAAGTACGTCAGTCACTCCTGTGCTATACTGATATATATATAAGGAAAGTACGTCAGTCACTCCTGTGCTATACTGATATATATAAGGAAAGTACGTCAGTCACTCCTGTGCTATACTGATATATATATAAGGAAAGTACGTCAGTCACTCCTGTGCTATACTGATATATATATAAGGAAAGTACGTCAGTCACTCCTGTGCTATACTGATATATATAAGGAAAGTACGTCAGTCACTCCTGTGCTATACTGATATATATATAAGGAAAGTACGTCAGTCACTCCTGTGCTATACTGATATATATAAGGAAAGTACGTCAGTCACTCCTGTGCTATACTGATATATATAAGGAAAGTACGTCAGTCACTCCTGTGCTATACTGATATATATAAGGAAAGTACGTCAGTCACTCCTGTGCTATACTGATATATATAAGGAAAGTACGTCAGTCACTCCTGTGCTATACTGATATATATAAGGAAAGTACGTCAGTCACTCCTGTGCTATACTGATATATATATAAGGAAAGTACGTCAGTCACTCCTGTGCTATACTGATATATATATAAGGAAAGTACGTCAGTCACTCCTGTGCTATACTGATATATATAAGGAAAGTACGTCAGTCACTCCTGTGCTATACTGATATATATATAAGGAAAGTACGTCAGTCACTCCTGTGCTATACTGATATATATAAGGAAAGTACGTCAGTCACTCCTGTGCTATACTGATATATATAAGGAAAGTACGTCAGTCACTCCTGTGCTATACTGATATATATATAAGGAAAGTACGTCAGTCACTCCTGTGCTATACTGATATATATAAGGAAAGTATGTCAGTCACTCCTGTGCTATACTGATATATATAAGGAAAGTACGTCAGTCACTCCTGTGCTATACTGATATATATATAAGGAAAGTACGTCAGTCACTCCTGTGCTATACTGATATATATATAAGGAAAGTACGTCAGTCACTCCTGTGCTATACTGATATATATAAGGAAAGTACGTCAGTCACTCCTGTGCTATACTGATATATATATAAGGAAAGTACGTCAGTCACTCCTGTGCTATACTGATATATATATAAGGAAAGTACGTCAGTCACTCCTGTGCTATACTGATATATATATAAGGAAAGTACGTCAGTCACTCCTGTGCTATACTGATATATATATAAGGAAAGTACGTCAGTCACTCCTGTGCTATACTGATATATATATAAGGAAAGTACGTCAGTCACTCCTGTGCTATACTGATATATATAAGGAAAGTACGTCAGTCACTCCTGTGCTATACTGATATATATAAGGAAAGTACGTCAGTCACTCCTGTGCTATACTGATATATATAAGGAAAGTACGTCAGTCACTCCTGTGCTATACTGATATATATAAGGAAAGTACGTCAGTCACTCCTGTGCTATACTGATATATATATAAGGAAAGTACGTCAGTCACTCCTGTGCTATACTGATATATATATAAGGAAAGTACGTCAGTCACTCCTGTGCTATACTGATATATATATAAGGAAAGTACGTCAGTCACTCCTGTGCTATACTGATATATATATAAGGAAAGTACGTCAGTCACTCCTGTGCTATACTGATATATATAAGGAAAGTACGTCAGTCACTCCTGTGCTATACTGATATATATAAGGAAAGTACGTCAGTCACTCCTGTGCTATACTGATATATATAAGGAAAGTACGTCAGTCACTCCTGTGCTATACTGATATATATAAGGAAAGTACGTCAGTCACTCCTGTGCTATACTGATATATATATAAGGAAAGTACGTCAGTCACTCCTGTGCTATACTGATATATATAAGGAAAGTACGTCAGTCACTCCTGTGCTATACTGATATATATATAAGGAAAGTACGTCAGTCACTCCTGTGCTATACTGATATATATAAGGAAAGTACGTCAGTCACTCCTGTGCTATACTGATATATATAAGGAAAGTACGTCAGTCACTCCTGTGCTATACTGATATATATATAAGGAAAGTACGTCAGTCACTCCTGTGCTATACTGATATATATAAGGAAAGTACGTCAGTCACTCCTGTGCTATACTGATATATATAAGGAAAGTACGTCAGTCACTCCTGTGCTATACTGATATATATATAAGGAAAGTACGTCAGTCACTCCTGTGCTATACTGATATATATATAAGGAAAGTACGTCAGTCACTCCTGTGCTATACTGATATATATATATATAAGGAAAGTACGTCAGTCACTCCTGTGCTATACTGATATATATAAGGAAAGTACGTCAGTCACTCCTGTGCTATACTGATATATATATATAAGGAAAGTACGTCAGTCACTCCTGTGCTATACTGATATATATAAGGAAAGTACGTCAGTCACTCCTGTGCTATACTGATATATATATATAAGGAAAGTACGTCAGTCACTCCTGTGCTATACTGATATATATAAGGAAAGTACGTCAGTCACTCCTGTGCTATACTGATATATATATAAGGAAAGTACGTCAGTCACTCCTGTGCTATACTGATATATATAAGGAAAGTACGTCAGTCACTCCTGTGCTATACTGATATATATAAGGAAAGTACGTCAGTCACTCCTGTGCTATACTGATATATATATAAGGAAAGTACGTCAGTCACTCCTGTGCTATACTGATATATATAAGGAAAGTACGTCAGTCACTCCTGTGCTATACTGATATATATATAAGGAAAGTACGTCAGTCACTCCTGTGCTATACTGATATATATATAAGGAAAGTACGTCAGTCACTCCTGTGCTATACTGATATATATATAAGGAAAGTACGTCAGTCACTCCTGTGCTATACTGATATATATAAGGAAAGTACGTCAGTCACTCCTGTGCTATACTGATATATATAAGGAAAGTACGTCAGTCACTCCTGTGCTATACTGATATATATAAGGAAAGTACGTCAGTCACTCCTGTGCTATACTGATATATATAAGGAAAGTACGTCAGTCACTCCTGTGCTATACTGATATATATAAGGAAAGTACGTCAGTCACTCCTGTGCTATACTGATATATATAAGGAAAGTACGTCAGTCACTCCTGTGCTATACTGATATATATAAGGAAAGTACGTCAGTCACTCCTGTGCTATACTGATATATATAAGGAAAGTACGTCAGTCACTCCTGTGCTATACTGATATATATATAAGGAAAGTACGTCAGTCACTCCTGTGCTATACTGATATATATAAGGAAAGTACGTCAGTCACTCCTGTGCTATACTGATATATATAAGGAAAGTACGTCAGTCACTCCTGTGCTATACTGATATATATAAGGAAAGTACGTCAGTCACTCCTGTGCTATACTGATATATATATAAGGAAAGTACGTCAGTCACTCCTGTGCTATACTGATATATATATAAGGAAAGTACGTCAGTCACTCCTGTGCTATACTGATATATATATAAGGAAAGTACGTCAGTCACTCCTGTGCTATACTGATATATATAAGGAAAGTACGTCAGTCACTCCTGTGCTATACTGATATATATAAGGAAAGTACGTCAGTCACTCCTGTGCTATACTGATATATATATAAGGAAAGTACGTCAGTCACTCCTGTGCTATACTGATATATATAAGGAAAGTACGTCAGTCACTCCTGTGCTATACTGATATATATATAAGGAAAGTACGTCAGTCACTCCTGTGCTATACTGATATATATAAGGAAAGTACGTCAGTCACTCCTGTGCTATACTGATATATATAAGGAAAGTACGTCAGTCACTCCTGTGCTATACTGATATATATAAGGAAAGTACGTCAGTCACTCCTGTGCTATACTGATATATATATAAGGAAAGTACGTCAGTCACTCCTGTGCTATACTGATATATATATAAGGAAAGTACGTCAGTCACTCCTGTGCTATACTGATATATATAAGGAAAGTACGTCAGTCACTCCTGTGCTATACTGATATATATATAAGGAAAGTACGTCAGTCACTCCTGTGCTATACTGATATATATAAGGAAAGTACGTCAGTCACTCCTGTGCTATACTGATATATATAAGGAAAGTACGTCAGTCACTCCTGTGCTTTACTGATATATATATAAGGAAAGTACGTCAGTCACTCCTGTGCTATACTGATATATATATAAGGAAAGTACGTCAGTCACTCCTGTGCTATACTGATATATATATAAGGAAAGTACGTCAGTCACTCCTGTGCTATACTGATATATATATAAGGAAAGTACGTCAGTCACTCCTGTGCTATACTGATATATATAAGGAAAGTACGTCAGTCACTCCTGTGCTATACTGATATATATAAGGAAAGTACGTCAGTCACTCCTGTGCTATACTGATATATATAAGGAAAGTACGTCAGTCACTCCTGTGCTATACTGATATATATATAAGGAAAGTACGTCAGTCACTCCTGTGCTATACTGATATATATAAGGAAAGTACGTCAGTCACTCCTGTGCTATACTGATATATATATAAGGAAAGTACGTCAGTCACTCCTGTGCTATACTGATATATATAAGGAAAGTACGTCAGTCACTCCTGTGCTATACTGATATATATAAGGAAAGAACGTCAGTCAGTCACTCCTGTACTCCTGTGTGCAGTAAGGGAGGGTTAGGCTGCGGGATGGGGGGTTAGGATGCAGGAAGGGAGGGTTAGGCTGCGGGATGGGGGGTTAGGCTGCGGGAAAGGAAGGGTTAGGCTGCGGAATGGGGGGTTTGGATGCGGAATGGGGGGTTAGGATGCAGGGAGGGAGGGTTAGGATGCAGGTGGGGAGGGTTAGGGTTAAGATGGCTGCCTGGTATAGGATATAGGTACACTAGCAGTGTAATAGCAGCCGGCTGCCTGGTATAGGATATAGGTGTAATAGCAGTGTAATAGCAGCCGGCTGCCTGGTATAGGATATAGGTGTAATAGCAGTGTAATAGCAGCCGGCTGCCTGGTATAGGATATAGGTACACTAGCAGTGTAATAGTAGCCGGCTGCCTGGTATAGGATATAGGTACACTAGCGGTGTAATAGCAGCCGGCTGCCTGGTATAGGATATAGGTATACTAGCAGTGTAATAGCAGCCGGCTGCCTGGTATAGGATATAGGTGTAATAGCAGCCGGCTGCCTGGTATAGGATATAAGTGTAATAGCAGCCGGCTGCCTGGTATAGGTATACTAGCGGTGTAATAGCAGCCGGCTGCCTGGTATAGGATATAGGTATACTAGCGGTGTAATAGCAGCCGGCTGCCTGGTATAGTATATAGGTATACTAGCGGTGTAATAGCAGCCGGCTGCCTTGTATAGGATATAGGTACACTAGCGGTGTAATAGCAGCCGGCTGCCTGGTATAGGATATAGGTGTAATAGCGGTCTAATAGCAGCCGGCTGCCTGGTATAGGATATAGGTACACTAGCAGTGTAATAGCAGCCGGCTGTCTGGTATAGGATATAGGTATACTAGCAGTGTAATAGCAGCCGGCTGCCTGGTATAGGATATAGGTACACTAGCGGTGTAATAGCAGCCGGCTGCCTGGTATAGGATATAGGTGTAATAGCGGTGTAATAGCAGCCGGCTGCCTGGTATAGGATATAGGTGTAATAGCGGTCTAATAGCAGCCGGCTGCCTGGTATAGTATATAGGTGTAATAGCGGTGTAATAGCAGCCGGCTGCCTGGTATAGTATATAGGTGTAATAGCGGTCTAATAGCAGCCGGCTGCCTGGTATAGGATATAGGTGTAATAGCGGTCTAATAGCAGCCGGCTGCCTGGTATAGTATATAGGTGTAATAGCAGTGTAATAGCAGCCGGCTGCCTGGTATAGGATATAGGTACACTAGCAGTGTAATAGCAGCCGGCTGCCTGGTATAGTATATAGGTACACTAGCAGTGTAATAGTAGCCGGCTGCCTGGTATAGGATATAGGTATACTAGCAGTGTAATAGTAGCCGGCTGCCTGGTATAGTATATAGGTACACTAGCAGTGTAATAGTAGCCGGCTGCCTGGTATAGGATATAGGTATACTAGCAGTGTAATAGCAGCCGGCTGCCTAGTATAGGATATAGGTGTAATAGCAGCCGGCTGCCTGTATAGGATATAGGGACACTAGCGGTGTAATAGCAGCCGGCTGCCTGGTATAGGATATAGGTGTTATAGCAGCCGGCTGCCTGGTATAGTATATAGGTATACTAGCGGTGTAATAGCAGCCGGCTGCCTGGTATAGGATACAGGTGTAATAGCAATGTAATAGCAGCCGGCTGCCTGGTATAGTATATAGGTGTAATAGCAGCCGGCTGCCTTGTATAGGATATAGGTTCACTAGCAGTGTAATAGCAGCCGGCTGCCTGGTATAGGATATAGGTTCACTAGCAGTGTAATAGCAGCCGGCTGCCTGGTATAGGATATAGGTGTAATAGCAGTGTAATAGCAGCCGGCTGCCTGGTATAGGATATAGGTGTAATAGCAGTGTAATAGCAGCCGGGTGCCTGGTATAGGATATAGGTGTAATAGCAGCCGGCTGCCTGGTATAGGATATAGGTATACTAGCAGTGTAATAGCAGCCGGCTGCCTGGTATAGGATATAGGTACACTAGCGGTGTAATAGCAGTCGGCTGCCTGGTATAGGATATAGTTGTAATAGCAGCCGGCTGCCTGGTATAGGATATAGGTGTAATAGCAGCCGGCTGCCTGGTATAGGATATAGGTACACTAGCAGTGTAATAGCAGCCGGCTGCCTGGTATAGGATATAGGTGTAATAGCAGCCGGCTGCCTGGTATAGGATATAGGTATACTAGCAGTGTAATAGCAGCCGGCTGCCTGGTATAGTATATAGGTATACTAGCGGTGTAATAGCAGCCGGCTGCCTGGTATAGGATATAGGTATACTAGCGGTGTAATAGCAGTCGGCTGCCTGGTATAGGATATAGGTGTAATAGCAGTGTAATAGCAGCCGGCTGCCTGGTATAGGATATAGGTGTAATAGCAGTGTAATAGCAGCCGGCTGCCTGGTATAGGATATAGGTGTAATAGCAGCCGGCTGCCTGGTATAGGATATAGGTACACTAGCAGTGTAATAGCAGCCGGCTGCCTGGTATAGGATATAGGTGTAATAGCAGTGTAATAGCAGCCGGCTGCCTGGTATAGGATATAGGTGTAATAGCAGCCGGCTGCCTGGTATAGGATATAGGTGTAATAGCAGCCGGCTGCCTGGTATAGGATATAGGTGTAATAGCAGTGTAATAGCAGCCGGTTGCCTGGTATAGGATATAAGTGTAATAGCAGCCGGCTGCCTGGTATAGGATATAGGTGTAATAGCAGCCGGCTGCCTGGTATAGGATATAGGTGTAATAGCAGTGTAATAGCAGCCGGCTGCCTGGTATAGGATATAGGTGTAATAGCAGTGTAATAGCAGCCGGCTGCCTGGTATAGGATATAGGTGTAATAGCAGTGTAATAGCAGCCGGCTGCCTGGTGTAGGATATAGGTATACTAGCAGTGTAATAGCAGCCGGCTGCCTGGTATAGTATATAGGTGTAATAGCAGTGTAATAGCAGCCGGCTGCCTGGTATAGGATATAGGTGTAATAGCAGTGTAATAGCAGCCGGCTGCCTGGTATAGGATATAGGTACACTAGCAGTGTAATAGCAGCCGGCTGCCTGGTATAGGATATAGGTACACTAGCAGTGTAATAGCAGCCGGCTGCCTGGTATAGGATATAGGTACACTAGCAGTGTAACAGCAGCCGGCTGCCTGGTTTAGGATATAGGTGTAATAGCAGCCGGCTACCTGGTATAGTATATAGGTATAATAGCAGCCGGCTGCCTGGTATAGCATATAGGTGTAATAGCAGTGTAATAGCAGCCGGCTGCCTGGTATAGGATATAGGTATACTAGCAGTGTAATAGCAGCCGGCTGCCTGGTATAGGATATAGGTACACTAGCAGTGTAATAGCAGCCGGCTGCCTGGTATAGGATATAGGTATACTAGCAGTGTAATAGCAGCCGGCTGCCTGGTATAGTATATAGGTACACTAGCGGTGTAATAGCAGCCGGCTGCCTGGTATAGGATATAGGTGTAATAGCAGTGTAATAGCAGCCGGCTGCCTGGTATAGTATATAGGTGTAATAGCAGTGTAATAGCAGCCGGCTGCCTGGTATAGGATATAGGTGTAATAGCGGTGTAATAGCAGCCGGCTGCCTGGTATAGGATATAGGTGTAATAGCAGTGTAATAGCAGCCGTCTGCCTGATATAGTATATAGGTACACTAGCAGTGTAATAGCAGCCGGCTGCCTGGTATAGTATATAGGTACACTAGCAGTGTAATAGCAGCCGGCTGCCTGGTATAGGATATAGGTGTAATAGCAGCCGGCTGCCTGGTATAGGATATAGGTTCACTAGCAGTGTAATAGCAGCCGGCTGCCTGGTATAGGATATAGGTATACTAGCAGTGTAATAGCAGCCGGCTGCCTGGTATAGGATATAGGTATACTAGCAGTGTAATAGCAGCCGGCTGCCTGGTATAGGATATAAGTATACTAGCAGTGTAATAGCAGCCGGCTGCCTGGTATAGGATATAGGTGTAATAGCAGTGTAATAGCAGCCGGCTGCCTGGTATAGGATATAGGGACACTAGCGGTGTAATAGCAGCCGGCTGCCTGGTATAGGATATAGGTGTAATAGCAGTGTAATAGCAGCCGGCTGCCTGGTATAGGATATAGGTGTAATAGCAGTGTAATAGCAGCCGGCTGCCTGGTATAGGATATAGGGACACTAGCGGTGTAATAGCAGCCGGCTGCCTGGTATAGGATATAGGTGTAATAGCAGCCGGCTGCCTGGTATAGGATATAGGTATACTAGCAGTGTAATAGCAGCCGGCTGCCTGGTTTAGGATATAGGTGTAATAGCGGTGTAATAGCAGCCGGCTGCCTGGTATAGGATATAGGTACACTAGCAGTGTAATAGCAGCTGGCTGCCTGGTATAGGATATAGGTATACTAGCAGTGTAATAGCAGCCGGCTGCCTGGTATAGTATATAGGTATACTAGCAGTGTAATAGCAGCCGGCTGCCTGGTATAGTATATAGGTGTAATAGCAGTGTAATAGCAGCCGGCTGCCTGGTATAGGATATAGGTGTAATAGCAGTGTAATAGCAGCCGGCTGCCTGGTATAGTATATAGGTACACTAGCAGTGTAATAGCAGCCGGCTGCCTGGTATAGGATATAGGTGTAATAGCAGCCGGCTGCCTGGTATAGGATATAGGTACACTAGCAGTGTAATAGCAGCCGGCTGCCTGGTATAGGATATAGGTATACTAGCAGTGTAATAGCAGCCGGCTGCCTGGTATAGGATATAGGTATACTAGCAGTGTAATAGCAGCCGGCTGCCTGGTATAGGATATAAGTATACTAGCAGTGTAATAGCAGCCGGCTGCCTGGTATAGGATATAGGTGTAATAGCAGTGTAATAGCAGCCGGCTGCCTGGTATAGGATATAGGGACACTAGCGGTGTAATAGCAGCCGGCTGCCTGGTATAGGATATAGGTGTAATAGCAGTGTAATAGCAGCCGGCTGCCTGGTATAGGATATAGGTGTAATAGCAGTGTAATAGCAGCCGGCTGCCTGGTATAGGATATAGGGACACTAGCGGTGTAATAGCAGCCGGCTGCCTGGTATAGGATATAGGTGTAATAGCAGCCGGCTGCCTGGTATAGGATATAGGTATACTAGCAGTGTAATAGCAGCCGGCTGCCTGGTTTAGGATATAGGTGTAATAGCGGTGTAATAGCAGCCGGCTGCCTGGTATAGGATATAGGTACACTAGCAGTGTAATAGCAGCCGGCTGCCTGGTATAGGATATAGGTACACTAGCAGTGTAATAGCAGCCGGCTGCCTGGTATAGTATATAGGTATACTAGCAGTGTAATAGCAGCCGGCTGCCTGGTATAGTATATAGGTACACTAGCGGTGTAATAGCAGCCGGCTGCCTGGTATAGGATATAGGTGTAATAGCAGTGTAATAGCAGCCGGCTGCCTGGTATAGGATATAGGTGTAATAGCAGTGTAATAGCAGCCGGCTGCCTGGTATAGTATATAGGTGTAATAGCAGTGTAATAGCAGCCGGCTGCCTGGTATAGGATATAGGTGTAATAGCGGTGTAATAGCAGCCGGCTGCCTGGTATAGGATATAGGTGTAATAGCAGCCGTCTGCCTGGTATAGTATATAGGTACACTAGCAGTGTAATAGCAGCCGGCTGCCTGGTATAGTATATAGGTACACTAGCAGTGTAATAGCAGCCGGCTGCCTGGTATAGGATATAGGTGTAATAGCAGCCGGCTGCCTGGTATAGGATATAGGTGTAATAGCAGCCGGCTGCCTGGTATAGTATATAGGTACACTAGCAGTGTAATAGCAGCCGGCTGCCTGGTATAGGATATAGGTGTAATAGCAGTGTAATAGCAGCCGGCTGCCTGGTATAGGATATAGGTATACTAGCAGTGTAATAGCAGCCGGCTGCCTGGTATAGGATATAGGTATACTAGCAGTGTAATAGCAGCCGGCTGCCTGGTATAGGATATAGGTGTAATAGCAGCCGGCTGCCTGGTATAGTATATAGGTACACTAGCAGTGTAATAGCAGCCGGCTGCCTGGTATAGTATATAGGTATACTAGCAGTGTAATAGCAGCCGGCTGCCTGGTATAGTATATAGGTACACTAGCGGTGTAATAGCAGCCGGCTGCCTGGTATAGGATATAGGTGTAATAGCAGTGTAATAGCAGCCGGCTGCCTGGTATAGGATATAGGTGTAATAGCAGTGTAATAGCAGCCGGCTGCCTGGTATAGTATATAGGTGTAATAGCAGTGTAATAGCAGCCGGCTGCCTGGTATAGGATATAGGTGTAATAGCGGTGTAATAGCAGCCGGCTGCCTGGTATAGGATATAGGTGTAATAGCAGCCGTCTGCCTGGTATAGTATATAGGTACACTAGCAGTGTAATAGCAGCCGGCTGCCTGGTATAGTATATAGGTACACTAGCAGTGTAATAGCAGCCGGCTGCCTGGTATAGGATATAGGTGTAATAGCAGCCGGCTGCCTGGTATAGGATATAGGTGTAATAGCAGCCGGCTGCCTGGTATAGTATATAGGTACACTAGCAGTGTAATAGCAGCCGGCTGCCTGGTATAGGATATAGGTGTAATAGCAGTGTAATAGCAGCCGGCTGCCTGGTATAGGATATAGGTATACTAGCAGTGTAATAGCAGCCGGCTGCCTGGTATAGGATATAGGTATACTAGCAGTGTAATAGCAGCCGGCTGCCTGGTATAGGATATAGGTGTAATAGCAGCCGGCTGCCTGGTATAGTATATAGGTACACTAGCAGTGTAATAGCAGCCGGCTGCCTGGTATAGGATATAGGTGTAATAGCAGCCGGCTGCCTGGTATAGGATATAGGTATACTAGCAGTGTAATAGCAGCCGGCTGCCTGGTATAGGATATAGGTGTAATAGCAGCCGGCTGCCTGGTATAGGATATAGGTACACTAGCAGTATAATAGCAGCCGGCTGCCTGGTATAGGATATAGGTGTAATAGCAGTGTAATAGCAGCCGGCTGCCTGGTTTAGGAGATAGGTGTAATTGTAGCCGGCTGCCTGGTATAGGATATAGGTATACTAGCGGTGTAATAGCAGCCGGCTGCCTGGTATAGTATATAGGTACACTAGCAGTGTAATAGCAGCCGGCTGCCTGGTATAGGATATAGGTGTAATAGCAGTGTAATAACAGCAGGCTGCCTGGTATAGGATATAGGTACACTAGCAGTGTAATAGCAGCCGGCTGCCTGGTATAGTATATAGGTACACTACCGGTGTAATAGCAGCCGGCTGCCTGGTATAGGATATAGGTGTAATAGCAGCCGGCTGCCTGATATAGGATATAGGTATACTAGCAGTGTAATAGCAGCCGGCTGCCTGGTATAGGATATAGGTGTAATAGCAGCCGGCTGCCTGGTATAGTACATAGGTATACTAGCAGTGTAATAGCAGCCGGCTGCCTGGTATAGGATATAGGTGTAATAGCAGCCGGCTGCCTGGTATAGGATATAGGTACACTAGCAGTGTAATAGCAGCCGGCTACCTGGTATAGGATATAGGTATACTAGCAGTGTAATAGCAGCCGGCTGCCTGGTATAGTACATAGGTACACTAGCAGTGTAATAGCAGCCGGCTGCCTGGTATAGGATATAGGTGTAATAGCAGTGTAATAGCAGCCGGCTGCCTGGTATAGGATATAGGTGTAATAGCAGCCGGCTGCCTGGTATAGGATATAGGGACACTAGCGGTGTAATAGCAGCCGGCTGCCTGGTATAGGATATAGGTGTAATAGCAGCCGGCTGCCTGGTATAGGATATAGGTATACTAGCAGTGTAATAGCAGCCGGCTGCCTGGTTTAGGATATAGGTGTAATAGCGGTGTAATAGCAGCCGGCTGCCTGGTATAGGATATAGGTATACTAGCAGTGTAATAGCAGCCGGCTACCTGGTATAGGATATAGGTGTAATAGCGGTGTAATAGCAGCCGGCTGCCTGGTATAGGATATAGGTGTAATAGCAGCCGGCTGCCTGGTATAGGATATAGGTGTAATAGCAGTGTAATAGCAGCCGGCTGCCTGGTATAGGATATAGGTACACTAGCAGTGTAATAGCAGCCGGCTGCCTGGTATAGTATATAGATGTAATAGCAGCCGGCTGCCTGGTATAGGATATAGGTACACTAGCGGTGTAATAGCAGCCGGCTGCCTGGTATAGGATATAAGTACACTAGCAGTGTAATAGCAGCCGGCTGCCTGGTATAGGTATACTAGCAGTGTAATAGCAGCCGGCTGCCTGGTATAGGATATAGGTGAAATAGCAGTGTAATAGCAGCCGGCTGCCTGATATAGTATATAGGTACACTAGCAGTGTAATAGCAGCCGGCTGCCTGATATAGTATATAGGTACACTAGCAGTGTAATAGCAGCCGGCTGCCTGGTATAGGATATCGGTGTAATAGCAGACGGCTGCCTGGTATAGTATATAGGTATACTAGCAGTGTAATCGCAGCCGGCTGCCTGGTATAGGATATAGGTGTAATAGCAGTGTAATAGCAGCCGGCTGCCTGGTATAGGATATAGGTATACTAGCAGTGTAATAGCAGCCGGCTGCCTGGTATAGTATATAGGTACACTAGCAGTGTAATCGCAGCCGGCTGCCTGGTATAGGATATAGGTGTAATAGCAGTGTAATAGCAGCCGGCTGCCTGGTATAGGATATAGGTATACTAGCAGTGTAATAGCAGCCGGCTGCCTGGTATAGTATATAGGTATACTAGCAGTGTAATAGCAGCCGGCTGCCTGGTATAGGATATAGGTGTAATAGCAGCCGGCTGCCTGGTATAGGATATAGGTACACTAGCAGTGTAATAGCAGCCGGCTGCCTGGTATAGGATATAGGTATACTAGCAGTGTAATAGCAGCCGGCTGCCTGGTATAGGATATAGGTACACTAGCAGTGTAATAGCAGCCGGCTGCCTGGTATAGGATATAGGTGTAATAGCAGCCGGCTGCCTGGTATAGTATATAGGTACACTAGCAGTGTAATAGCAGCCGGCTGCCTGGTATAGGATATAGGTGTAATAGCAGTGTAATAGCAGCCGGCTGCCTGGTATAGGATATAGGTATACTAGCAGTGTAATAGCAGCCGGCTGCCTGGTATAGGATATAGGTATACTAGCAGTGTAATAGCAGCCGGCTGCCTGGTATAGGATATAGGTACACTAGCAGTGTAATAGCAGCCGGCTGCCTGGTATAGGATATAGGTGTAATAGCAGTGTAATAGCAGCCGGCTGCCTGGTATAGGATATAGGTATACTAGCAGTGTAATAGCAGCCGGCTGCCTGGTATAGGATATAGGTACACTAGCAGTGTAATAGCAGCCGGCTGCCTGGTATAGGATATAGGTGTAATAGCAGTGTAATAGCAGCCGGCTGCCTGGTATAGGATATAGGTATACTAGCAGTGTAATAGCAGCCGGCTGCCTGGTATAGGATATAGGTGTAATAGCAGCCGGCTGCCTGGTATAGGATATAGGTGTAATAGCAGTGTAATAGCAGCCGGCTGCCTGGTGTAGGATATAGGTGTAATAGCAGCCGGCTGCCTGGTATAGTACATAGGTACACTAGCAGTGTAATAGCAGCCGGCTGCCTGGTATAGTATATAGGTACACTAGCAGTGTAATAGCAGCCGGCTGCCTGGTATAGTATATAGGTACACTAGCAGTGTAATAGCAGCCGGCTGCCTGGTATAGGATATAGGTATACTAGCAGTGTAATAGCAGCCGGCTGCCTGGTATAGGATATAGGTACACTAGCAGTCTAATAGCAGCCGGCTGCCTGGTGTAGGATATAGGTGTAATAGCAGTGTAATAGCAGCCGGCTGCCTGGTATAGTACATAGGTATACTAGCAGTGTAATAGCAGCCGCCTGCCTGGTATAGGATATAGGTGTAATAGCAGCCGGCTGCCTGGTATAGGATATAGGTACACTAGCAGTGTAATAGCAGCCGGCTGCCTGGTGTAGGATATAGGTGTAATAGCAGTGTTTTAGCAGCCGGCTGCCTGGTATAGTATATAGGTGTAATAGCAGTGTAATAGCAGCCGGCTGCCTGGTATAGGATATAGGTGTAATAGCAGCCGGCTGCCTGTATAGGATATAGGTGTAATAGCAGCCGGCTGCCTGGTATAGGATATAGGTATAATAGCAGTGTAATAGCAGCCGGCTGCCTGGTATAGGTATACTAGCAGTGTAATAGCAGCTGGCTGCCTGGTATAGGATATAGGTACACTAACAGTGTAATAGCAGCCGGCTGCCTGGTATAGGATATAGGTATACTAGCAGTGTAATAGCAGCCGGCTGCCTGGTATAGTATATAGGTATACTAGCAGTGTAATAGCAGCCGGCTGCCTGGTATAGTTTATAGGTATACTAGCAGTGTAATAGCAGCCGGCTGCCTGGTATAGGATATAGGTGTAATAGCAGCCGGCTGCCTGGTATAGTATATAGGTACACTAGCAGTGTAATAGCAGCCGGCTGCCTGGTATAGGATATAGGTACACTAGCAGTGTAATAGCAGCCGGCTGCCTGGTATAGTATATAGGTACACTAGCAGTGTAATAGCAGCCGGCTGCCTGGTATAGGATATAGGTGTAATAGCAGCCGGCTGCCTGGTATAGTATATAGGTACACTAGCAGTGTAATAGCAGCCGGCTGCCTGGTATAGTATATAGGTACACTAGCAGTGTAATAGCAGCCGGCTGCCTGGTATAGTACATAGGTACACTAGCAGTGTAATAGCAGCCGGCTGCCTGGTATAGTATATAGGTATACTAGCAGTGTAATAGCAGCCGGCTGCCTGGTATAGTATATAGGTATACTAGCAGTGTAATAGCAGCCGGCTGCCTGGTATAGTATATAGGTACACTAGCAGTGTAATAGCAGCCGGCTGCCTGGTATAGGATATAGGTACACTAGCAGTGTAATAGCAGCCGGCTGCCTGGTATAGGATATAAGTGTAATAGCAGCCGGCTGCCTGGTATAGTATATAGGTACACTAGCAGTGTAATAGCAGCCGGCTGCCTGGTATAGGATATAGGTGTAATAGCAGCCGGCTGCCTGGTATAGGATATAGGTGTAATAGCAGCCGGCTGCCTGGTATAGTATATAGGTACACTAGCAGTGTAATAGCAGCCGGCTGCCTGGTTTAGGATATAGGTATACTAGCAGTGTAATAGCAGCCGGCTGCCTGGTATAGGATATAGGTGTAATAGCAGCCGGCTGCCTGGTATAGGATATAGGTGTAATAGCAGCCGGCTGCCTGGTATAGTATATAGGTACACTAGCAGTGTAATAGCAGCCGGCTGCCTGGTATAGGATATAGGTATACTAGCAGTGTAATAGCAGCCGGCTGCCTGGTATAGTACATAGGTACACTAGCAGTGTAATAGCAGCCGGCTGCCTGGTATAGGATATAGGTGTAATAGCAGTGTAATAGCAGCCGGCTGCCTGGTATAGTATATAGGTACACTAGCAGTGTAATAGCAGCCGGCTGCCTGGTATAGTACATAGGTACACTAGCAGTGTAATAGCAGCCGGCTGCCTGGTATAGTATATAGGTATACTAGCAGTGTAATAGCAGCCGGCTGCCTGGTATAGGATATAGGTATACTAGCAGTGTAATAGCAGCCGGCTGCCTGGTATAGTATATAGGTACACTAGCGGTGTAATATAGTCTTACATTATCACACGCCTCCAGCAGCCTCCTGATCCCAGGAAGAGTTAATCCCTGGCCCCCTCCCCTGCCTCCTCTGGTTCCCCCTCCCCTGTCCCTGCCTCCTCTGGCCCCCTGTCCCTGCCTCCTCTGGCCCCCTGTCCATGCCTCCTCTGGTCCCCCTCCCCTGTCCCTGCCTCCTCTGGTCCCCCTCCCCTGTCCCTGCCTCCTCTGGTTCCCCTCCCCTGTCCCTGCCTCCTCTGGTCCCCCTCCCCTGTCCATGCCTCCTCTGGTCCCCCTCCCCTGTCCCTGCCTCCTCTGGTCCCCCTCCCCTGTCCCTGCCTCCTCTGGTCCCCCTCCCCTGTCCCTGCCTCCTCTGGCCCCCTCCCCTGCCTCCTCTGGTTCCCCTCCCCCAGTAGAGGGGCTTGCAGCGGGTTGGGTTACATTGGCAGCTAGTCCCAGCCCTCCTCAGTGTAAACACAGCAGATAGCTGATCTGGGAGCAGGAGGAGCGGAGTCAGGCTGCAGGCCAGGCAGGCAGGTATATAATCACTGTGACAGTGCTGTGTGTGTGTGTGTGTCTCTGCGCCTTGTGTCACTGCTGCTGTGCAGTCTTTACACACTACGGCTGATGCTGGCCTAGTACCCAGGGGCTGCACACAGTGTGACGTAGGGCTGATGTACTGTTATATCCCCTGTCTGCGTGTGTGTGTGTGATGACATCTCTGGGCCCTGTGTGTGTAATTATATAGCTGTGTGTATAATGACATCACTGTAGTCCTGTGTGTATGACATCACTGTAGCCCTATGTGTGTGTATATAGCTGTATGTGTGTGATGACATCTCTGGGTCCTGTGTGTGTAATTATATAGCTGTGTGTGTATAATAACATCACTGTAGCCCTGTGTGTGTGATGACATCTCTGGGCCCTGTGTGTGTAATTATATAGCTGTGTGTATAATGACATCACTGTAGCTCTGTGTGTGTAATTATATAGCTGTGTGTATAATGACATCACTATAACCCTGTGTGTATAATGACATCACTGTAGCCCTGTGTGTGTATAATGACATCACTGTAGCCCTGTGTGTGTGTATATAGCTGTATGTGTATAATGACATCTCTGGGTCCTGTGTGTGTAATTATATATCTTTGTGTATAATGACATCTCTGGGTCCTGTGTGTGTAATTATATAGCTGTGTGTGTATAATGACATCACTGTAGCCCTGTGTGTGTAATTATATAGCTGTGTGTATAATGACATCACTATAACCCTGTGTGTATAATGACCACTGTAGCCGTGTGTGTATAATGACATCACTGTAGCCCTGTGTGTGTGTATGATGACATCACTGTAGCCCTGTGTGTGTATAATGACATCACTGTAGCCCTGTGTGTGTAATTATATAGCTGTGTGTATAATGACATCACTATAACCCTGTGTGTATAATGACCACTGTAGCCGTGTGTGTATAATGACATCACTGTAGCCCTGTGTGTGTGTATGATGACATCACTGTAGCCCTGTGTGTGTATGATGACATCACTGTAGCCCTGTGTGTGTAATTATATAGCTGTGTGTATAATGACATCACTATAACCCTGTGTGTATAATGACCACTGTAGTCCTGTGTGTATGACATCACTGTAGCTCTGTGTGTAATTATATAGCTGTTTGTATAATGACATCACTGTAGTCCTGTGTGTGTATAATGTCATCACTGTAGTCCTGTGTGTGTATAATGACATCACTGTAGTCCTGTGTGTTTAATGACATCACTGTAGTCCTGTGTGTGTATAATGACATCACTGTAGTCCTGTGTGTGTATAATGACATCACTGTAGTCCTGTGTGTGTATAATGACATCACTGTAGTCCTGTGTACGTATAATGACATCACTGTAGCCCTGTGTACGTATAATGACATCACTGTAGTCCTGTGTACGTATAATGACATCACTGTAGTCCTGTGTACGTATAATGACATCACTGTAGTCCTGTGTACGTATAATGACATCACTGTAGTCCTGTGTGTGTATAATGACATCACTGTAGTCATGTGTGTATAATGACATCACTGTAGCCCTGTGTGTGTAATTATATAGCTGTGTGTATAATGACATCACTGTAGTCCTGTGTGTGTATAATGACATCACTGTAGTCCTGTGTGTATGACATCACTGTAGCCCTGTGTGTGTAATTATATAGCTGTGTGTATAATGACATCACTGTAGCTCTGTATGTGTATAATGACATCACTGTAAGCCTGTGCATGTATAATGACATCACTGTAGCCCTGTGTGTGTATAATGATATCACTGTAGCCCTGTGTGTGTATAATGACATCACTGTAGCCCTGTGTGTGTATAATGACATCACTGTAGCCCTGTGTGTGTATATAGCTGTATGTGTATAATGACATCTCTGGGTCCTGTGTGTGTAATTATATAGCTGTGTGTGTATAATGACATCTCTGGGTCCTGTGTGTGTAATTATATAGCTGTGTGTGTATAATAACATCACTGTAGCCCTGTGTGTGTATAATGACATCACTGTAGCCCTGTGTGTGTATAATGACATCACTGTAGTCCTGTGTGTGTATAATGACATCACTGTAGTCCTGTGTGTGTATAATGACATCACTGTAGTCCTGTGTGTGTATAATGACATCACTGTAGTCATGTGTGTATAATGACATCACTGTAGCCCTGTGTGTGTAATTATATAGCTGTGTGTATAATGACATCACTGTAGTCCTGTGTGTGTATAATGACATCACTGTAGCCCTGTGTGTGTATGATGACATCACTGTAGCCCTGTGTGTGTATGATGACATCACTGTAGCCCTGTGTGTGTAATTATATAGCTGTGTGTATAATGACATCACTATAACCCTGTGTGTATAATGACCACTGTAGCCCTGTGTCTGTATAATGACATCACTGTAGTCCTGTGTGTGTAATTATATATCTGTGTGTATAATGACATCACTGTAGTCCTGTGTGTATGACATCACTGTAGCTCTGTGTGTGTAATTATATAGCTGTTTGTATAATGACATCACTGTAGTCCTGTGTGTGTATAATGACATCACTGTAGTCCTGTGTGTGTATAATGACATCACTGTAATCCTGTGTGTGTATAATGACATCACTGTAGTCCTGTGTACGTATAATGACATCACTGTAGCCCTGTGTATGTATAATGACATCACTGTAGTCCTGTGTATGTATAATGACATCACTGTAGTCCTGTGTGTGTATAATGACATCACTGTAGTCCTGTGTGTATAATGACATCACTGTAGCTCTGTGTGTGTAATTATATAGCTGTTTGTATAATGACATCACTGTAGTCCTGTGTGTGTATAATGACATCACTGTAGTCCTGTGTGTGTATAATGACATCACTGTAGCCCTGTGTGTGTAATTATATAGCTGTTTGTATAATGACATCACTGTAGTCCTGTGTGTGTATAATGACATCACTGTAGTCCTGTGTGTGTATAATGACATCACTGTAGTCCTGTGTGTGTATAATGACATCACTGTAGTCCTATGTGTGTATAATGACATCACTGTAGTCCTGTGTACGTATAATGACATCACTGTAGCCCTGTGTACGTATAATGACATCACTGTAGCCCTGTGTATGTATAATGACATCACTGTAGTCCTGTGTATGTATAATGACATCACTGTAGTCCTGTGTGTGTATAATGACATCACTGTAGTCATGTGTGTATAATGACATCACTGTAGCCCTGTGTGTGTAATTATATAGCTGTGTGTATAATGACATCACTGTAGTCCTGTGTGTGTATAATGACATCACTGTAGCCCTGTGTGTGTATAATGACATCACTGTAGTCCTGTGTGTATGACATCACTGTAGCCCTGTGTGTGTAATTATATAGCTGTGTGTATAATGACATCACTGTAGCTCTGTATGTGTATAATGACATCACTGTAACCCTGTGCATGCATAATGACATCACTGTAGCCCTGTGTGTGTATAATGATATCACTGTAGCCCTGTGTGTGTATAATGACATCACTGTAGCCCTGTGTGTGTATAATGACATCACTGTAGCCCTGTGTGTGTGTATATAGCTGTATGTGTATAATGACATCTCTGGGTCCTGTGTGTGTAATTATATAGCTGTGTGTATAATGACATCTCTGGGTCCTGTGTGTGTAATTATATAGCTGTGTGTGTATAATAACATCACTGTAGCCCTGTGTGTGTATAATGACATCACTGTAGCCCTGTGTGTGTAATTATATAGCTGTTTGTATAATGACATCACTGTTGTCCTGTGTGTGTATAATGACATCACTGTAGTCCTGTGTGTGTATAATGACATCACTGTAGTCCTGTGTGTGTATAATGACATCACTGTAGTCCTGTGTGTGTATAATGACATCACTGTAGTCCTGTGTACGTATAATTACATCACTGTAGTCCTGTGTACGTATAATTACATCACTGTAGCCCTGTGTACGTATAATGACATCACTGTAGTCCTGTGTGTGTATAATGACATCACTGTAGCCCTGTGTGTGTATAATGACATCACTGTAGTCCTGTGTGTGTAATTATATAGCTGTGTGTATAATGACATCACTGTAGCTCTGTATATGTATAATGACATCACTGTAACCCTGTGCATGTATAATGACATCACTGTAGCCCTGTGTGTGTATAATGACATCACTGTAGCCCTGTGTGTGTATAATGACATCACTGTAGCCCTGTGTGTGTATAATGACATCACTGGGCCCTTTTGTTAGAGATAGGTAGAAGGGATCGGTGATGTTGGTTATTATATATTCCCAGATATTACATGTCTCTCACACTGTGTCCCCAGTCACTAGTTACTTATAGGTAGAACGGATCAATAATTATTATATATTCCCAGATATTACATGTCTCTCACACTGTGTCCCCAGTCACTAGTTACTTATAGGTAGAACGGATCAATAGTTATTATATATTCCCAGATATTACATGTCTCTCACACTGTGTCCCCAGTCACTAGTTATTTATAGGTAGAACGGATCTATAATTGTTATTATATATTCCCAGATATTACATGTCTCTCTCACTGTGTCCCCAGTCACTAGTTACTTATAGGTAGAACGGATCAATAATTGTTATTATATATTCCCAGATATTACATGTCTCTCACACTGTGTCCCCAGTCACTAGTTACTTATAGGTAGAACGGATCAATAATTGTTATTATATATTCCCAGATATTACATGTCTCACACTGCGTCCCCAGTCACTAGTTACTGATGGATGGATGGATAGATAGATATAATGGATCAGTGATGATGATTATTATGTATTCCCAGGTATTATATATCTCACACTGTGTCCCCAGTCACTAATTACTGATAGATAGAAGGGATCGGTGATGATTATTATACAGTCAGGTACATAAATATTGGGACCGTAACAGAATTTTCATATTTTGGCCCCTAGTCACCACCACAATGGCTTTGAAATGAAACAAACAAGATGTGATTTACCTGCAGACTTTCAGGTTTAATTTGAGGGTAATTACATCCAAATCAGGTGAACGGTGCAGGAATTACAACTGTTTCTATATGTGCCTCCCACTTTTTAAGGGGCCCAAAGTAATGGGACTATCACCTTAAAAGCTATTTCATGGACAGGTGTGGGGTATTCCCTCGTTATTTCATTATCAATTAAGCAGGTAGAAGGTCTGGAGTTGATTCTAGGTGTGACATTTGCATTTGGAATCAGTTGCTGTCGACTCTCAATATGAGATCCAAAGAGCTGTCACTATCAGTGAAGCAAGCCATCATTAGGCTGAAAAATCAAAGCAAACCCATCAGAGAGATAGCAAAAACATTAGGTGTGGCCAAATCAACTGTTTGGAACATTCTTCGAAAGAAAGAACGCACCGGAGAGCTCAGCAACACCAAAAGACCGGGAAGACCACGGAAAACAACTGTGGTGGATGACAGAAGAATAATTTCCCTGGTGAAGAAAAACCCCTTCAAACCAGTTGGCCAAATCAAGAACACTCTCCAGGAGGTAGGTGTATATGTGTCAAAGTCAACAATCAAGAGAAGACTTCACAAGAGTGGATGTAGAGGGTTCACCACAAGATGTAAACCATTGGTGAGCCTCAAAAACAGGAAGACCAGATTAGAGTTTGCCAAACAACATCTAAAAAAGCCATTACAGTTCTGGAACAACATCCTATGGACAGAGGAGACAAAGATCAACTTGTACCAGAGTGATGGGAAGAGAAGAGTATGGAGAAGGAAAGGAACTGCTCATGATCCAAAATATACCACCTCATCAGTGAAGCATGGTGGTGGTAGTGTCATGGCGTGGGCATGTATGGCTGCCAATGGAACTGGTTCCCTTGTATTTATTGATGATGTGACTGCTGACAAAAGCAGCAGAATGAATTCTGAAGTGTTTCGGGCAATATTATATGCTCATATTCAGTCAAATGCTTCAGAACTCATTGGACAGCGCTTCACAGTGCAGATGGACAATGACCCGAAGCATACTGCAAATGCAACCAAATAATTTTTTTTAAGGCTAAAAAGTGGAATGTTATGCAATGGCCAAGTCAATCCCCTGACCTGAATCCGATTGAGCATGCATTTCACTTGATGAAGACAAATCTGAAGGAAAAATGCCCCAAGAACAAGCAGGAACTGAAGACATTTGCAGTAGAGGCCTGGCAGAGCATCACCAGGGATGAAACCCAGCGTCTGGTGATGTCTATGCGTTCCAGACTTCAGGCTGTAATTGCCTTCAAAGGATTTGCAACAAAGTATTAAAAAGTGAAAGTTATGCTGGGCATACACGCCAAGATAAAATGTCTGTCAGACCGACAGACATTTTATCTGGCCTGCTGCCAGCCGCAGATGTCCGCGGCATACACTGTGAGAGAAATCTCACAGTGTATAGCCCGACATCTGCGCTCCGCCCCCGGGGAGGAGACATTTCCCTGTTCCGGAACACAGGAAATGTCTGTCTGTCGGCCGCGCTGGGCATACACTGCCCGATGCGGCCGACAGTTACCGGGTAAATATCGCATCGGACGGGCATGCTGGAAAATCCAGCATGCCCGACCGAGCAATATTTAACCCTCGGTCGGCCCCCCCCCCCCCACGCTACAATTATCGCGGCGCTCCGCCGATATCGTCCCGATAATTGCAGCGTGTATGGTCAGCATTAGATTTAGGATTGTTTAGTTTGTCCCATTACTTTGGGCCCCTTAAAAAGTGGGAGGCACATATAGAAGTCGTTGTAATTCCTACACCGTTCACCTGATTGGATGTAATTACCCTCAAATTAAACTTGAAAGTCTGCAGGTAAATCACATCTTGTTTGTTTCATTTCAAAGCCATTGTGGTGGTGACTAGATGCCAAAATATGACAATTCTGTCACTGTCCCAATATTTATGCACCTGACTGTGTATTCCCAGATATTACATGTCTCACACTGTGTCCCCAGTCACTAGTTACTGATAGATAGAAGGTATCGGTGATAGTTATTTTATATACCCAGATATTACATATATCATACTGTGTCCCCAGTCACTAGTTACTGATAGGTAGAAGGGATCGGTGATGGTTATTATATATACCCAGGTATTACATGTCTCACACTGTGTCCCTAGTCACTAGTTACTGATAGGTAAATGGGATCGGTGATAGTTATTATATATTCCCAGATATTACATTTATCACACTGTGTCCCCAGTCACTAGTTACTGATAGATAGAAGGGATCGGTGATGGTTATTATATATACCCAGGTATTACATGTCTCACACTGTGTCCCTAGTCACTAGTTACTGATAGGTAAAAGGGATCGGTGATAGTTATTATATATTCCCAGATATTACATTTATCACTCTGTGTCCCTAGTCACTAGTTACTGATAGATAGAAGGGATCGGTGATGGTTATTATATATTCCCAGATATTACATGTCTCAGACTGTGTCCCCAGTGCTAGTTACTGATAGATAGAAGGGAGCGGTGATGGTTATTATATATTCCCAGATATTACATATCTCACACTGCGTCCCCAGTCACTAGTTACTGATAGGTAAAAGGGATCGGTGATGGTTATTATGTATACCCAGATATTACATGTCTCACACTGTGTCCCCAGTCACTAGTTACTGATAGGGAAAAGGGATCGGTGATGGTTATTATATATTCCCAGATATTACATTTATCACACTGCGTCCCCAGTCACTAGTTACTGATAGAAGGGATCGGTGATGGTTATTATATATTCCCAGATATTACATATATCACACTGTGTCCCCAGTCACTAGTTACTGATAGAAGGGATCGGTGATGGTTATTATATATACCCAGATATTACATGTCTCACACTGTGTCCCCAGTCACTAGTTACTGATAGGTAGAAGGGATCGGTGATGGTTATTATATATTCCCAGATATTACTTATCTCACACTGTATCCCCAGTCACTAGTTACTGATAGAAGGGATCGGTGATGGTTATTATATATACCCAGATATTACATGTCTCACACTGTGTCCCCAGTCACTAGTTACTGATAGGTAGAAGGGATCGGTGATGGTTATTATATATTCCCATATATAACATATATCACACTGTGTCCCCAGTCACTACTTACTGATAGGTAGAAGGGATCGGTGATGGTTATTATATATTCCCAGATATTACATATCTCACACTGTGACCCCAGTCACTACTTACTGATAGGTAGAAGGGATCGGTGATGGTTATTATATATACCCAGATATTACATGTCTCACACTGTGTCCCCAGTGCTAGTTACTGATAGGTAGAAGGGATCGGTGATGGTTATTATATATTCCCAGATATTACATGTCTCAGACTGTGTCCCCAGTGCTAGTTACTGATAGATAGAAGGGAGCGGTGATGGTTATTATATATTCCCAGATATTACATATCTCACACTGCGTCCCCAGTCACTAGTTACTGATAGGTAAAAGGGATCGGTGATGGTTATTATGTATACCCAGATATTACATGTCTCACACTGTGTCCCCAGTCACTAGTTACTGATAGGTAGAAGGGATCGGTGATGGTTATTATATATTCCCAGATATTACATATATCACACTGTGTCCCCAGTGCTAGTTACTGATAGATAGAAGGGATCGGTGATGGTTATTATATATTCCCAGATATTACATATCTCACACTGTGTCCCCAGTGCTAGTTACTGATAGGTAGAAGGGATCGGTGATGGTTTATATATTCCCAGATATTACATATCTCACACTGTGACCCCAGTCACTACTTACTGATAGGTAGAAGGGATCGGTGATGGTTATTATATATACCCAGATATTACATGTCTCACACTGTGTCCCCAGTGCTAGTTACTGATAGGTAGAAGGGATCGGTGATGGTTATTATATATTCCCAGATATTACATGTCTCAGACTGTGTCCCCAGTGCTAGTTACTGATAGATAGAAGGGAGCGGTGATGGTTATTATATATTCCCAGATATTACATATCTCACACTGCGTCCCCAGTCACTAGTTACTGATAGGTAAAAGGGATCGGTGATGGTTATTATGTATACCCAGATATTACATGTCTCACACTGTGTCCCCAGTCACTAGTTACTGATAGGTAGAAGGGATCGGTGATGGTTATTATATATTCCCAGATATTACATATATCACACTGTGTCCCCAGTGCTAGTTACTGATAGATAGAAGGGATCGGTGATGGTTATTATATATTCCCAGATATTACATATCTCACACTGTGTCCCCAGTGCTAGTTACTGATAGGTAGAAGGGATCGGTGATGGTTTATATATTCCCAGATATTACATATCTCACACTGTGTCCCTAGTCACTAGTTACTGATAGGTAGAAGGGATCGGTGATGGTTATTATATATTCCCAGATATTACATATCTCAGACTGTGTCCCCAGTGCAAGTTACTGATAGATAGAAGGGATCGGTGATGGTTATTATATATTCCCAGATATTACATGTCTCACACTGTGTCCCCAGTCACTAGTTACTGATAGGTAGAAGGGATCGATTATGGTTATTATATATTCCCAGATATTACATATATCACACTGTGTCCCCAGTCACTAGTTACTGATAGGTAGAAGGGATCGGTGATGGTTATTATATATTCCCAGATATAACATATCTCACACTGTGTCCCTAGTCACTAGTTACTGATAGGTAGAAGGGATCGGTGATGGTTATTATATATTCCCAGATATTACATATCTCACACTGTGTCCCCAGTCACTAGTTACTGATAGGTAGAAGGGATCGGTGATGGTTATTATATATTCCCAGATATAACATATGTCACACTGTGTCCCCAGTCACTAGTTACTGATAGGTAGAAGGGATCAATAATTGTTATTATATATACCCAGATATTACATGTCTCACACTGTGTCCCCAGTCACTAGTTACTGATAGGTAGAAGGGATCGGTGATGGTTATTTTATATACCCAGATATTACATGTCTCACACTGTGTCCCCAGTCACTAGTTACTGATAGGTAAAAGGGATCGGTGATAGTTATTATATATTCCCAGATATTACATTTATCACACTGTGTCCCCAGTCACTAGTTACTGATAGGTAGAAGGGATCGGTGATGGTTATTATATATTCCCAGATATTACATATATCACACTGTGTCCCCAGTGCTAGTTACTGATAGATAGAAGGGATCGGTGATGGTTATTATATATTCCCAGATATTACATATCTCACACTGTGTCCCCAGTGCTAGTTACTGATAGGTAGAAGGGATCGGTGATGGTTTATATATTCCCAGATATTACATATCTCACACTGTGTCCCTAGTCACTAGTTACTGATAGGTAGAAGGGATCGGTGATGGTTATTATATATTCCCAGATATTACATATCTCAGACTGTGTCCCCAGTGCAAGTTACTGATAGATAGAAGGGATCGGTGATGGTTATTATATATTCCCAGATATTACATTTATCACACTGTGTCCCCAGTCACTAGTTACTGATAGAAGGGATCGGTGATGATTATTTTATATACCCAGATATTACATTTATCACACTGTGTCCCTAGTCACTAGTTACTGATAGGTAGAAGGGAGCGGTGATGGTTATTATATATTCCCAGATATTACATATCTCACACTGCGTCCCCAGTCACTAGTTACTGATAGGTAAAAGGGATCGGTGATGGTTATTATATATACCCAGATATTACATGTCTCACACTGTGTCCCCAGTCACTAGTTACTGATAGATAGAAGGGATCGGTGATGGTTATTTTATATTCCCAGATATTACATATATCACACTGTGTCCCCAGTCACTAGTTACTGATAGGTAGAAGGGATCGGTGATGGTTATTATATATTCCCAGATATAACATATCTCACACTGTGTCCCTAGTCACTAGTTACTGATAGGTAGAAGGGATCGGTGATGGTTATTATATATTCCCGGATCTTACTTATCTCACACTGTGTCCCCAGTCACTAGTTACTGATAGGTAGAAGGGATCAGTGATGGTTATTATATATTCCTAGATATTACATATCTCACACTGTGTCCCCAGTCACTAGTTACTGATAGGTAGTAGGGATCGGTGATGGTTATTATATATTCCCAAATATTACATATCTCACACTGTGTCCCCAGTCACTAGTTACTGATAGGTAGAAGGGAGCGGTTATGGTTATTATATATACCCAGGTATTACATGTCTCACACTGTGTCCCCAGTCACTAGTTACTGATAGGTAGTAGGGATCGGTGATGGTTATTATATATTCCCGGATCTTACTCGTCAGCTGGGTTTCGTGTTGTTGACAGTTGGTGGAGTTCATTACTTTTATTGTCTGCTTATATGACTGTTTTCCTTGTTCTGTCATCCTGGGATATTGTTACTAGAACAAAGTTGTGAAATAATGTTTTATTCTGGGAATACTAATGCTTTACTGGTTTATGCTATGAACGCTGTAATGGCTCACACTGCAGGGTCCCTGATACCAGGACTTGCCACCACGCCGGCTTCCTGTCTATGTCATTGATTTGGAGGTGTGGCCTATGTGGCCATGTTATTCAGCATTATTTTATTTGTCCTTCTGGGCTCCCGTAGACCCCCCAAAGGGATAATACAATACGTTGCTTGACATCTCATGTAATAATCATCTGTCCCATGCATCTTCCTGACCGTCTGTATGATTTATTGGAGCCTGTATCCTGCGGTAGACTTAGGGCGGATACGGGGATGGTTATATGATATTGATGACACTATGTAGCATAGGTGCTTGGTGTGTGTGTGTGTATAGGGTGGTTGTGTCTCCTGTTATGTATGATCATGGCAGAGAGCTGTCACTCCAGTTATTCAGTCAGGCTCATCAGAGTTTCTGGCAGAATACTGCCACCCAGTGGTGATACTATAGTAATGTCTCACTTTGCTTTCTGAGCCTGCGTGAAAGGTCCTGAGCGCTGTGTCTCATTGGTCTGTAAGGGAGATGTATTTCAATCTGCCTTTTGCTTCTGAATGGAAAGGTCAATGATATGGACTGTTTATGATGTGTAGTCCTTCGTGTTCCATCTTTTCTCCCCCATTCAGCGCTGTGCTTGCAAATTCACATTTCTCTGGATAGAACGATGACTAACCGATTCTGCTGGGTTGGAGAAGCGCTAAAATCTCATAGGTCAAATCGCAGAACATGCACCCCCCTCCCCCACCCATCTGATTGCGAACCAAGGCTGCCCTTATAATGGGTAGAAGTCTCGGGTAGTATGTAATAGTGTGGTGTCTATAGTAGCGCTGCCTCTTCTCCTGTGTCTCTTGGTTAGGCAGGTAGTCTCTTGTACATCCAGATGTGAGGGCTCTGTGGTGCCCAGGATACAGTAGTCTATGGGGACCACCTGGAAGCTCTATGCCGGGAGACCTTCAGCACAATTTAGTGATCATTCTAGCACCCTGCACCTGTCAGCCCGTGCAGTTCCTCTTTCCTGCCTGGTGTGGCGCTCTCTGCTCTGGTGCTTCTAGCACACTCAACTGATGCATCAACTGCTGAGATACAGACCAGAGTGTGCTAGAAGCACCAGAGCAGAGAGCGACATCCCAGGCAGGAAAGCGGAAGGGCCAGGGGCTGTGACAGATGCAGGGTGCTAGAATGAACACTAGAGCATGTAAGCACTTTGGTTGTGGGGACAGGCCGTGTACATTGTGAACGGAAGCAGTCCAGGAGGACGGTGGCAGCACTCAACTTGCATTGGTTCCCTTCACGTGTTTTCTATCCTCAGGCCTCCAAAAACCACCTTGTTGGGAAATATAGATTGCGAGCTCCCGGGCTACGGACTGAGCTGAATGATTTGTCTCTATAAAGCTCTTCCTTATATGTAGGCGGTTTATTAGTAACCTAAGTAGTGCTTTGATCTGATAGACTGTAGCAATGAGTGGCTGTAACCTCAGCACAGTACCTGAAAGGGATCACTGTCCTGCTGTGTCTGCTGCAGGCTATCGCACATCTCGGGGCAATGTCAGTCAGTACGGAGGATGTGGCAGAGGGTTGCAGCTGACCACCTATGTGCTCTTGCCTTATTATTGCCAGGCTGGGTGGGATGATGAGGTACTTTGTGGCCCATGATGGTGTTTGTGAGCCTTCTCCTTTGTGTCCTGACAGAGCGACGGCCGGTAGATGCCTGCAGCTTACCTGGGATGGACCATAGGAACACTGCTATGTTAGGAGTGGGTTCTGATTCAGACGGCCCTGTGAAACCTCGCTCTGCCGCCACCAGCAAGAGAGACTCAGCCCCGGATAACAAGGAGCAGGACAAGATCCCAGACAGCGGCCCCAGTACCGACTCTCCGCAGTTCTCTATAACAGAAAGCGACTTCTCAGAGGGAAATCTAAGGTTAAAGATCGGACTTCAAGCTAAAAGGACGAAGAAGCCCCCAAAGAACCTGGAGAATTATGTATGTCGGCCGGCAATAAAAACCAGCATTAAGCACACTCGGAGGGTCCCAAAGGGAAGGAAGATGGTGGGGGACAGAGAAGAAGAGGTGGGTAAAAGCCCCCCTGTATTACAGCCATTCCTGAATGCCAAGTGCCTCATTGCAGACCTGTCTGTTTCTTCTAGTTTAGCTATGAATGACTTCATCTAGAGCTGTGTAGCTGATTTGTGTGTGGCTGGTGCACGTGTGTGTGTGACTGGTGCATGTGTGTGTGACTGGTGCATGTGTGTGTGGCTGGTGCATGTGTGTGTGGCTGGTGCACGTGTGTGTGTGGCTGGAGCACGTGTGTGTGTGGCTGGAGCACGTGTGTGTGTGTGTGTAGCTGGTGCACATGGCAGTCTCCCCATCATCTCTATGTGCCATCTCTTACACATGGCAGTCTCCCCATCATCTCTATGTGCCATCTCCTACACATGGCAGTTTCCCCATCGTGTCTCTGTGCCATCTCCTACACATGGCAGTTTCCCCATCGTATCTCTGTGCCATCTCCTACACATGGCAGTCTCCCCATCGTGTCTCTGTGCCATCTCTTACACATGGCAGTCTCCCCATCGTATCTCTGTGCCATCTCCTACACATGGCAGTTTCCCCATCGTATCTATGTGCCATCTCCTACACATGGCAGTTTCCCCATCGTATCTCTGTGCCATCTCCTACACATGGCAGTTTCCCCATCGTATCTCTGTGCCATCTCCTACACATGGCAGTCTCCCCATCGTGTCTCTGTGCCATCTCCTACACATGGCAGTCTCCCCATCGTGTCTCTGTGCCATCTCCTACACATGGCAGTCTCCCCATCGTATCTCTGTGCCATCTCCTACACATGGCAGTCTCCCCATCGTGTCTCTGTGCCATCTCCTACACATGGCAGTCTCCCCATTGTATCTCTGTGCCATCTCTTACACATGGCAGTCTCCCCATCGTATCTCTGTGCCAATCACAGATTGATGATTGTTGGCCCCTGTATATAATACCCCATTGAAGCCAATAGCCACTGTCGCTTGTTCAGTGTCAGTTACTAGTGTTCATTCCTGCCTGGGGTGTCGCTCTCTGCTCTGGTGCTTCTAGCACACTCAGCTGATGCAACAAACTGCTGAGATACAGACCAGAGTGTGGTAGAAGCACCAGGGCAGGGAGCGACACCCCAGGCAGGAAAGAGAAACTGCACGGGTTGTGACAAATGCAGGGTGTTAGAATGAACACTAGGGGGTAAATTTACTAACGTTCGATTTGGTATTCGATATCTTAAATCTATAATATTGACTGAAATTGAATTTAAATCGAAATCCATCTTTTTTTTTTTTTTTTTTTTTTTTTTAAATTGAGTAAATTTTTATTGGTTTATAGAAATACATTAACAAATAACCAAACAAAATATATATACACATACACATAAAACATATATATATATATATATAAAAAAAAATAAAAAAAAAATACCACACTATATAAATATTGGAATATTGTCAAAAATAACACCTGAAAAATTGGCAAAATCAACTAGATCCCAATAAATTCTCAACTTATCACACAGCACATTACCTCCAACAAAGTAATAATCTACCTAATTATCCTAACAATAATATACCGGTCAATCATTAGGCAATGCACGGGCATAACAGGATTTAAGCCAACTGCTCCAGATACGTTCATACTTCTTCTCAGGTTTGCGACAAATAAACACATGTTTTTCATGTTCAACAGTGGTACGGACCAAGGACAGCCAAGCATTATAATCTGGTCCTGTAGGAGCCATCCACGACCGAGCCACACATACCTTAGCTAGTGTACACATATTGACAATGTATTGTTTAAGATATCTGTCCACTACCTCATCGTCCATAGAGCCTAAACAGCACGTCAATGGCGCAGCTAAAGTGGGAGCAATACCTGTATTGGACAAAACTCTCAGAACCTTATTCCAAAAAGTGCTAACCATCGGACAATCCCAAAGAAGGTGCCAGAAAGTACCGCTACTAATTTTACACTTAGGGCATATGTCAGATGCTCCCCCCCCAAATCTCAGCAAACGAACAGGAGTTAAATAGGTTCGGTGTAAAATAAACAGTTGAATCTGTTGAAATCTTATAGAAGTTGTGGAAATACGAGGAGCTTCTAGAGCATTATCCCATTCCGCATCACTTATAAGGCCAATATCTCTCTCCCACTTTGATCTAAGATGTGGTAAATTATCCTTATGATAAGAAGACAATATATAGGAGTATAAGTAAGAAAGCGTCTTCCGGGGACCTAAAGATAAAAGGAATGACTTCAATGGGGATATTTGAATTAGAGGAGGGCCATCTGAAAATTGAGCCGAGAGAGCATGCCGTAATTGTAAATATCTATAGAAATATGATTGAGGGAGATGATAAGCTTCTTGGAGTTGTGCAAATGATTTAAGAATTGAAGTGTCATATAAATGACCCAATGTAGTTACACCGTTAGAACCCCATGTCACCTCAAGCTGTAAAGAGGCCAGTTCAGGTAATATACGATAACTACATAGAGAAGTGTCTGGATCTAATCCCGTAAACTGTAGAATACTAGATACCAATTTCCATATCTTAATAGCTTGCATCAACAGGGGAGGGCCTTTCTGCGAAATCCATCATTTACTAATATACAATTTTGCATTCGGTTTCAAAGTCTAATTCGATTTTGGCTGATTTTAAGAAGGGGGTTTTGTGTTCAGTTTATGAAATGCCTTCCAAAATCGGACCTCAAATCCCCATTAAAATTGCATTCAAACTCAACTTCCTCATTACTTCCTATTGGACCAAATGTATGCACACTAAATAACAGGGGAAATTGGGAACAATTGTGCACGCTCTAGAAAAGTGAAAGTGAAAAGAAGTTGTCAGGTTAGTGCATAGTGCAGAGAGTGCTATATTTATTAACATATATTTAAATGTTTTTGTTTTTAATAGCCCAAAGGTGCGTTCTGTCACGGATCAGGTGGCTATATGTGCTTCGTATTTATGCTCAGCAGGAGTTTGCGGATCTGACATTGGAGTTAGAAGCCAAGAGTAACAGCCATAGCCTAAATCACCTGTTTTTTTGCGGGGGGGGGAACGACAAAATAAAAACAATATAGTAATATGCAGTATTAACTGCTTAATTACAACATACAAGGTAACTTACCCAACAACCATCCCTCTGGCATTTGGTATGCCTAAAGTTTTGCAGAGAGGGATGAATTGCTGAGGATGTAGGCATCATGGCAGAAACCAGGATAGCAAGTCACAACACTAATGATTTTAGTTTGGCATCACAGACCATCTGCACATTCATGGAATATTGTATAATATCTCTTGGTATAGACATGTGCAGTATTCCTGGGTGGTCTCAGCCCTATCTGTGTGCAATCTATAGCTCCCAGGACATTAGGCATGCCTGATAGACTATAGAAAGCTACCTTAAGTCCGTGCCAGTGTGACTCCTGACTGGGAAAGCAAATGTAGGTGTTGCAGAGGTGGATCAGTGCCCGCATGACTTGGGTCAGGTGCCTGCTAAAGGTAGGCTGGGAAATACCTAGCACTGCCTGTGCAGGCCTGATACAGCATGTGACCGTCCAGTGTCGGCTCAAGTTGTCTTGATGAGGTCATACAGCATCATGATGTTGGAACGTGAGAGAAGGAACATCTGTATGACCTCACCAGCACACAAAGGGCCTGATTCAGACCCGGACGCTATCCGCAGTGCACACGCTATTGCCGTTGGTGGCTAATCTGCGCACACATATGCATCACAGTGCGTGTGCGCAAACTGCGCAGTGTGTTCGCAGATCCCTCGCTCACACAGCAAAACCAGCCCAGCAGAGTGAGTGACAGGAGAGGCCATTTGTGGGTGGTGACAGGGGCAGTCCAGTAAAAACGAGGGAGTGGAGGTGCGAACGCAGGCGTGCCTGAGTGTTTCAATGCCGTTTTAGAGGCGTGCATAATTAACAGGCGGCGTCATAGTACAAGTCACCAGCCATTTTTTTACCCTGTTTTCCTCGCAATGCTTGCAGTAGAATAAAGCTACCACAAGCACTGCGTTCGCATCTGATAGTGGTCGATGTACCAATGTTTTCTCAAACTTCCAGGAGATGACGTGGGACAGTGGGCGTCTCTGCATTCGCTAAAGGGAGTCTGCATACACAAAGCTAACGCTCGTACAGGTAAGATGGGCGTGCTTATGCCTTGACGAGAGATCGCTCCCCGTCGCTACAATTTCAAATATTTGCATTGTGCGAGTGTACGCTCACAGCGACCAGGTCTGAATCAGGCCCAAAGTTTATCTGACAGTGAAAGAACCTAGGCCTGCGTAGGTTGCGGGGTACCTCATGCAGCTGTTGATGTAGCTTCTGGGTTCTCTCAGGTGGTGAATTGTATACCACAGGTAGGTGCACAGCATAGCATAGCCTTCAGCAGCCATTATTCCTACAGCCAGACTAACTCACATGCTTTTGGGAACTCGATTTACGTTTGATTTGCGAATCGAATGTTAGTAAATTAAGGGATGCTATATTCGACTATGGGAAAACATTGATGTTTTGCCTATTTTGGGTTTTGTGTCAAATTCCGTTTTCTGTTTGATTTGACATTCGATTTTGGCTTTAGTAAACTTCCAATATCAAAATCGAATGGAAATCTTACCAAAATCAATCTTTGGTAAATATACCACTAAGTTACCATCCCAGTAACTTCAGGAATACGTGTCCACCTCATCTAACTTACCACTAAGTTACCATCCCAGTTACTTCAGGAATACGTGTCCACCTCATCTAACTTACCACTAAGTTACCATCCCAGTAACTTCAGGAATACGTGTCCACCTCATCTAACTTACCACTAAGTTACCAACCCAGTGACTTCAGGAATACGTGTCCACCTCATCTAACTTACCACTAAGTTACCAACCCAGTAACTTCAGGAATACGTGTCCAGCTCATCTAACTTACCACTAAGTTACCATCCCAGTAACTTCAGGAATACGTGTCCACCTCATCTAACTTACCACTAAGTTACAATCCAGTAACTTCAGGAATACGTGTCCACCTCTTAGGTGGGCATGTGGCTGTAGTTTCATACTTTTGCCCCTTCAGTACAGGAGATTGTACTGTCCTCTGAGGGGCGCTCTACCTTCACAGTGGTTATGTGTCTGTAATAATATATCAGACATATTTGGAATACTTTGTGGTGTTCATTTTATATCTGTTTTTTCAAAGCAATAGAACCTCACAGGTAGAGCGAACTTTCTGTGTAATAAAGAAGTGACAACCAGCCACCTGCTAACTCTGTGCTCAGGTGGGGTCACTGACCAGATTGTGTGACAATTTGCGTTAGTATATGTGTAAGTCTGACCTCTGCATTTACAAATGAATGATGAGTTTGCTGATAAAGGTAGCCAGGGGTGCCCACTGTGCCAGCAAATTAAATCTAAGGTTCTAGGCCTTAGGGTCTGATTTACTGGAACGCTGTGTAATACAAAAAAAAAATACTGTCAAAATTACGTAGGGTTTGTCTCTCGAGAGCTATCTGAACTAGCTCCAAGAAATCATCTAATCATGCTATGGGTATAGTTGGTCCATTATTATGCAGAAATGCATTTTACCTAAACGATTGTCCGAAAAGAACCTTCCTTAAACCGTGAATTTCAGACTAAAGGTGCGTACACACTGGGCGATAAAGTGGACGACTGAACGATAACGATATCGTTATCGTTCAGTCGTCCACTTTATCGTCCAATTTTAACCCCAAAAAGATGAACGATGACGCGCGTTCCCGCGGGTCGTTCGTCATTATCGTTCATCGGGCTGACATGCAGGCCAACCTGACGATCTCGTCAGGTTGCTCCATGTCAGGGAATGGGGGAGAGAGCCCGGCGCTGAACGATATCGTTAATGATATCGTTCAGTGGCTGTGCTCAATGTCATGAACGACATTGAGCACAGCCTGCCGGGGACACACTACACGATATCGCTCAGGGAGCATAAGTGGGCCGGTATAAAACCCTCCATTTTTAGGAAAGGTTATGGAAAAAGGGTCTAGAACTCAGCTGGAATCCCATCTATCTGCTAGCCTTGGTATCTGTAATCCTTTCCAGTTAGGATTCAGGAGACATAATGCAACATATTACTTTCCTGTTATGTTTCCCGAGAGGTTTTCTAGTGGAAGGAGACAGCAGTGATTCCTAACCCTCCTTCATGCAATCATCCATTCTACCTACCATCACCTATTATTCCTAACCTTCCATCGTACCATCATCCATTCTACCTACCATCACCCATTATTCCTAACCTTCCATCCTACCATCATCCATTCTTCCTACCATCATGCATTATTCCTAATCCTCCTTCATGCAATCATCCATTCTTCCTACTGTCATCCATTCTTTCTACCATCACCTATTATTCCTAACCCTCCATCCTACCATCATCCATTCTACCTACCGTCACCCATTATTCCTACCATCACCTATTATTCCTAACCCTCCATCCTACCGTCATCCATTCTACCTACCATCACCTATTATTCCTAACCTATCATCCTACCATCATCCATTCTACCTACCATCACCCATTATTCCTAACCCTCCATCCTACCGTCATCCATTCTTCCTACTGTCATCCATTATTCCTAACCTTCCATCCTACCGTCATCCATTCTTCCTACCATCACCCATTCTTCCTAACCCTCCATCCTACCATCATCCATTCTACCTACCATCACCCATTATTCCTAACCCTCCATCCTACCATCATCCATTCTACCTACCATCACCCATTATTCCTAACCCTCCATCCTACCGTCATCCATTATTCCTAACCTTCCATCCTAACATAATCCATTCTTCCTACCATCACCCATTCTTCCTAACCTTCATCCTACCGTCATCCATTCTACCTACCATCACCCATTATACCTAATCCTCCTTCCTACCATCACCCATTTTTCCTAACCTTCCATCCTACCTTCATCCATTCTACCTACCACCACCCATTATTCCTAACCTTCCATCCTACCGTCATCCATTATTCCTACCGTCATCCATTCTTCCTACCATCACCCATTATTCCTAATCCTCCATCCCACCGTCATCCATTCTTCCTAACCCTCCATCCTACCGTCATCCATTCTTCCTATCATCACCCATTATTCCTAACCCTCCATCCTACCGTCATCCATTCTTCCTAACCCTCCATCCTAATGTCATCCATTCTTCCTATCATCACCCTTTATTCCTAACCCTCCATCCTACCGTCATCCATTATTCCTAACCCTCCATCCTACCATCATCCATTATTCCTAACCTTCCATCCTACCGTCATCCATTCTTCCTATCATCACCCATTATTCCTAACCCTCCATCCTACCGTCATCCATTCTTCCTACCATCACCCATTATTCGTAACCCTCCATCCTACCGTCAATCATTCTTCCTAAACCTCCATCCTACCGTCATCCATTCTTCCTATCATCATCCATTATTCCTAACCCTCCATCCTACCATCACCCATTATTCCTATCATCACCCATTATTCCTAACCCTCCATCCTACTGTCACCCATTATTCCTAACCCTCCATCCTACCATCACCCATTATTCCTAACCTTCTATGCTACCTTCATCCATTCTTCCTACCATCACCCATTATTCCTAAGCCTCCATCCTACCGTCATCCATTCTTCATACCATCACCCATTATTCCTAACCCTCCATCCTACCGTCATTCATTCTTCCTACCATCACCCATTATTCCTAACCCTCCATCCTACCGTCATCCATTCTTCCTACCATCACCCATTAAACCTAACCTTCCATCCTACCATCGTCCATTCATCCTACCATCACCCATTATTCCTAACCCTCCATCATACCGTCATCCATTCTAACTACCATCACCCATTATTTCTAACCTTACATCCTAATATCATCCATTCTCCCTACCATCACCTATTATTCCTAACCCTCCATCCTACCATCATCCATTCTTCCTAACCCTCCATCCTACTGTCATCCATTCTTCCCATTATCACCTATTATTCCTAACCCTCCATCCTACCATCATCCATTCTTCCTAACCCTCCATCCTACCGTCATCCATTCTTCCCATTATCACCTATTATTCCTAACCTTCCATCCTACCGTCATCCATTCTTCCTACCATCACCCATTATTCCTAATCCTCCATCCCACCGTCATCCATTCTTCCTATCACCCATTATTCCTAACCCTCCAACCTACCGTCATCCATTCTTCCTACCATCACCTATTATTCCTAACCCTCCATCCTACCATCATCCATTCTTCCTAACCCTCCATCCTACCCTCATCCATTCTTCCCATTATCACCTATTATTCCTAACCCTCCATCCTACCATCATCCATTCTTCCCAATATCACCTATTATTCCTAACCCTCCATCCTACCATCAACCATTCTTCCTAACCCTCCATCCTACCGTCATCCATTCTTCCCATTATCACCTATTATTCCTAACCCTCCATCCTACCATCATCCATTCTTCCTAACCCTCCATCCTACCGTCATCCATTCTTCCCATTATCACCTATTATTCCGAACCTTCCATCCTACCGTCATCCATTCTTCCTACCATCACCCATTATTCCTAATCCTCCATCCCACCGTCATCCATTCTTCCTAACCCTCCATCCTACTGTCATCCATTCTTCCTATCATCACCCTTTATTCCTAACCCTCTATCCCACCATCATCCATTCTTCCTAAACCTCCATCATACCGTGATCCATTCTTCCTATCATCACCCATTATTCCTAACCCTCCATCCTACCATCACCCATTATTCCTAACCCTCCGTCCTACCATCATCCATTCTTCCTACCATTATTCCTAATCCTCCTTCCTACCGTCATCCATTCTTCCTATCATCACCCATTATTCCTAACCCTCCATCCTACAGTCATCCATTCTTCCGACCATCACCCATTATTCCTAACCTTCCATCCTACCGTCATTCATTCTTCCTAACCCTCCATCCTACCGTCAACCATTCTTCCTATCATCATCCATTATTCCTAACCCTCCATCCTACCATCACTCATTATTCCTATCATCACCCATTATTCCTAACCTTCCATCCTACCGTCATTCATTCTTCCTAATCCTCCATCCTACCGTCATCCATTCTTCCTATCATCACCCATTATTCCTAACCCTCCATCCTACCATCACCCATTATTCCTATCATCACCCATTATTCCTAACCCTCCTTCCTACCGTCGCCCATTATTCCTAACCCTTTATCCTACCATCACCCATTATTCCTAACCTTCCATCCTACCATCATCCATTCTTCCTACCATCACCCATTATTCTTAACCCTCCATCCTACCGTCATCCATTCTTCCTACCATCACCCATTATTCCTAACCCTCCATCCTACCGTCATTCATTTTTTTTATCACCCATTATTCCTAATCCTCCATCCTACCGTCATCCATTCTTCCTATCATCACCCATTATTCCTACCCTTCCATCCTACCATCATCCATTTTTCCTACCATCACCCATTACTCCTAATCCTCCACCCTACCGTCATCCATTCTTCCTAACCCTCCATCCTACTGTCATCCATTCTTCCTATCATCACCCTTTATTCCTAACCCTCCATCCTACCATCATCCATTCTTCCTATCAACACCCTTTATTCCTAACCCTCCATCCTACCGTCATCCATTCTTCCTATCATCATCCATTATTCCTAACCCTCCATCCTACCGTCATCCATTATTCCTAACCCTCCATCCTACTGTCACCCATTATTCCTAACCCTCCATCCTACCATCATCCATTATTCCTAACCTTCCATCCTACCATCATCCAATCTTCCTACCATCACCCATTATTCCTAACCCTCCATCCTACCGTCATCCATTCTTCCTAACCTTCCATCCTAACATAATCCATTCTTCCTACCATCACCCATTCTTCCTAACCTTCATCCTACCGTCATCCATTCTACCTACCATCACCCATTATACCTAATCCTCCTTCCTACCATCACCCATTTTTCCTAACCTTCCATCCTACCTTCATCCATTCTACCTACCACCACCCATTATTCCTAACCTTCCATCCTACCGTCATCCATTATTCCTACCGTCATCCATTCTTCCTACCATCACCCATTATTCCTAATCCTCCATCCCACCGTCATCCATTCTTCCTAACCCTCCATCCTACCGTCATCCATTCTTCCTATCATCACCCATTATTCCTAACCCTCCATCCTACCGTCATCCATTCTTCCTAACCCTCCATCCTAATGTCATCCATTCTTCCTATCATCACCCTTTATTCCTAACCCTCCATCCTACCGTCATCCATTATTCCTAACCCTCCATCCTACCATCATCCATTATTCCTAACCTTCCATCCTACCGTCATCCATTCTTCCTATCATCACCCATTATTCCTAACCCTCCATCCTACCGTCATCCATTCTTCCTACCATCACCCATTATTCGTAACCCTCCATCCTACCGTCAATCATTCTTCCTAAACCTCCATCCTACCGTCATCCATTCTTCCTATCATCATCCATTATTCCTAACCCTCCATCCTACCATCACCCATTATTCCTATCATCACCCATTATTCCTAACCCTCCATCCTACTGTCACCCATTATTCCTAACCCTCCATCCTACCATCACCCATTATTCCTAACCTTCTATGCTACCTTCATCCATTCTTCCTACCATCACCCATTATTCCTAAGCCTCCATCCTACCGTCATCCATTCTTCATACCATCACCCATTATTCCTAACCCTCCATCCTACCGTCATTCATTCTTCCTACCATCACCCATTATTCCTAACCCTCCATCCTACCGTCATCCATTCTTCCTACCATCACCCATTAAACCTAACCTTCCATCCTACCATCGTCCATTCATCCTACCATCACCCATTATTCCTAACCCTCCATCATACCGTCATCCATTCTAACTACCATCACCCATTATTTCTAACCTTACATCCTAATATCATCCATTCTCCCTACCATCACCTATTATTCCTAACCCTCCATCCTACCATCATCCATTCTTCCTAACCCTCCATCCTACTGTCATCCATTCTTCCCATTATCACCTATTATTCCTAACCCTCCATCCTACCATCATCCATTCTTCCTAACCCTCCATCCTACCGTCATCCATTCTTCCCATTATCACCTATTATTCCTAACCTTCCATCCTACCGTCATCCATTCTTCCTACCATCACCCATTATTCCTAATCCTCCATCCCACCGTCATCCATTCTTCCTATCACCCATTATTCCTAACCCTCCAACCTACCGTCATCCATTCTTCCTACCATCACCTATTATTCCTAACCCTCCATCCTACCATCATCCATTCTTCCTAACCCTCCATCCTACCCTCATCCATTCTTCCCATTATCACCTATTATTCCTAACCCTCCATCCTACCATCATCCATTCTTCCCAATATCACCTATTATTCCTAACCCTCCATCCTACCATCAACCATTCTTCCTAACCCTCCATCCTACCGTCATCCATTCTTCCCATTATCACCTATTATTCCTAACCCTCCATCCTACCATCATCCATTCTTCCTAACCCTCCATCCTACCGTCATCCATTCTTCCCATTATCACCTATTATTCCGAACCTTCCATCCTACCGTCATCCATTCTTCCTACCATCACCCATTATTCCTAATCCTCCATCCCACCGTCATCCATTCTTCCTAACCCTCCATCCTACTGTCATCCATTCTTCCTATCATCACCCTTTATTCCTAACCCTCTATCCCACCATCATCCATTCTTCCTAAACCTCCATCATACCGTGATCCATTCTTCCTATCATCACCCATTATTCCTAACCCTCCATCCTACCATCACCCATTATTCCTAACCCTCCGTCCTACCATCATCCATTCTTCCTACCATTATTCCTAATCCTCCTTCCTACCGTCATCCATTCTTCCTATCATCACCCATTATTCCTAACCCTCCATCCTACAGTCATCCATTCTTCCGACCATCACCCATTATTCCTAACCTTCCATCCTACCGTCATTCATTCTTCCTAACCCTCCATCCTACCGTCAACCATTCTTCCTATCATCATCCATTATTCCTAACCCTCCATCCTACCATCACTCATTATTCCTATCATCACCCATTATTCCTAACCTTCCATCCTACCGTCATTCATTCTTCCTAATCCTCCATCCTACCGTCATCCATTCTTCCTATCATCACCCATTATTCCTAACCCTCCATCCTACCATCACCCATTATTCCTATCATCACCCATTATTCCTAACCCTCCTTCCTACCGTCGCCCATTATTCCTAACCCTTTATCCTACCATCACCCATTATTCCTAACCTTCCATCCTACCATCATCCATTCTTCCTACCATCACCCATTATTCTTAACCCTCCATCCTACCGTCATCCATTCTTCCTACCATCACCCATTATTCCTAACCCTCCATCCTACCGTCATTCATTTTTTTTATCACCCATTATTCCTAATCCTCCATCCTACCGTCATCCATTCTTCCTATCATCACCCATTATTCCTACCCTTCCATCCTACCATCATCCATTTTTCCTACCATCACCCATTACTCCTAATCCTCCACCCTACCGTCATCCATTCTTCCTAACCCTCCATCCTACTGTCATCCATTCTTCCTATCATCACCCTTTATTCCTAACCCTCCATCCTACCATCATCCATTCTTCCTATCAACACCCTTTATTCCTAACCCTCCATCCTACCGTCATCCATTCTTCCTATCATCATCCATTATTCCTAACCCTCCATCCTACCGTCATCCATTATTCCTAACCCTCCATCCTACTGTCACCCATTATTCCTAACCCTCCATCCTACCATCATCCATTATTCCTAACCTTCCATCCTACCATCATCCAATCTTCCTACCATCACCCATTATTCCTAACCCTCCATCCTACCGTCATCCATTCTTCCTAACCTTCCATCCTAACATAATCCATTCTTCCTACCATCACCCATTCTTCCTAACCTTCATCCTACCGTCATCCATTCTACCTACCATCACCCATTATACCTAATCCTCCTTCCTACCATCACCCATTTTTCCTAACCTTCCATCCTACCTTCATCCATTCTACCTACCACCACCCATTATTCCTAACCTTCCATCCTACCGTCATCCATTATTCCTACCGTCATCCATTCTTCCTACCATCACCCATTATTCCTAATCCTCCATCCCACCGTCATCCATTCTTCCTAACCCTCCATCCTACCGTCATCCATTCTTCCTATCATCACCCATTATTCCTAACCCTCCATCCTACCGTCATCCATTCTTCCTAACCCTCCATCCTAATGTCATCCATTCTTCCTATCATCACCCTTTATTCCTAACCCTCCATCCTACCGTCATCCATTATTCCTAACCCTCCATCCTACCATCATCCATTATTCCTAACCTTCCATCCTACCGTCATCCATTCTTCCTATCATCACCCATTATTCCTAACCCTCCATCCTACCGTCATCCATTCTTCCTACCATCACCCATTATTCGTAACCCTCCATCCTACCGTCAATCATTCTTCCTAAACCTCCATCCTACCGTCATCCATTCTTCCTATCATCATCCATTATTCCTAACCCTCCATCCTACCATCACCCATTATTCCTATCATCACCCATTATTCCTAACCCTCCATCCTACTGTCACCCATTATTCCTAACCCTCCATCCTACCATCACCCATTATTCCTAACCTTCTATGCTACCTTCATCCATTCTTCCTACCATCACCCATTATTCCTAAGCCTCCATCCTACCGTCATCCATTCTTCATACCATCACCCATTATTCCTAACCCTCCATCCTACCGTCATTCATTCTTCCTACCATCACCCATTATTCCTAACCCTCCATCCTACCGTCATCCATTCTTCCTACCATCACCCATTAAACCTAACCTTCCATCCTACCATCGTCCATTCATCCTACCATCACCCATTATTCCTAACCCTCCATCATACCGTCATCCATTCTAACTACCATCACCCATTATTTCTAACCTTACATCCTAATATCATCCATTCTCCCTACCATCACCTATTATTCCTAACCCTCCATCCTACCATCATCCATTCTTCCTAACCCTCCATCCTACTGTCATCCATTCTTCCCATTATCACCTATTATTCCTAACCCTCCATCCTACCATCATCCATTCTTCCTAACCCTCCATCCTACCGTCATCCATTCTTCCCATTATCACCTATTATTCCTAACCTTCCATCCTACCGTCATCCATTCTTCCTACCATCACCCATTATTCCTAATCCTCCATCCCACCGTCATCCATTCTTCCTATCACCCATTATTCCTAACCCTCCAACCTACCGTCATCCATTCTTCCTACCATCACCTATTATTCCTAACCCTCCATCCTACCATCATCCATTCTTCCTAACCCTCCATCCTACCCTCATCCATTCTTCCCATTATCACCTATTATTCCTAACCCTCCATCCTACCATCATCCATTCTTCCCAATATCACCTATTATTCCTAACCCTCCATCCTACCATCAACCATTCTTCCTAACCCTCCATCCTACCGTCATCCATTCTTCCCATTATCACCTATTATTCCTAACCCTCCATCCTACCATCATCCATTCTTCCTAACCCTCCATCCTACCGTCATCCATTCTTCCCATTATCACCTATTATTCCGAACCTTCCATCCTACCGTCATCCATTCTTCCTACCATCACCCATTATTCCTAATCCTCCATCCCACCGTCATCCATTCTTCCTAACCCTCCATCCTACTGTCATCCATTCTTCCTATCATCACCCTTTATTCCTAACCCTCTATCCCACCATCATCCATTCTTCCTAAACCTCCATCATACCGTGATCCATTCTTCCTATCATCACCCATTATTCCTAACCCTCCATCCTACCATCACCCATTATTCCTAACCCTCCGTCCTACCATCATCCATTCTTCCTACCATTATTCCTAATCCTCCTTCCTACCGTCATCCATTCTTCCTATCATCACCCATTATTCCTAACCCTCCATCCTACAGTCATCCATTCTTCCGACCATCACCCATTATTCCTAACCTTCCATCCTACCGTCATTCATTCTTCCTAACCCTCCATCCTACCGTCAACCATTCTTCCTATCATCATCCATTATTCCTAACCCTCCATCCTACCATCACTCATTATTCCTATCATCACCCATTATTCCTAACCTTCCATCCTACCGTCATTCATTCTTCCTAATCCTCCATCCTACCGTCATCCATTCTTCCTATCATCACCCATTATTCCTAACCCTCCATCCTACCATCACCCATTATTCCTATCATCACCCATTATTCCTAACCCTCCTTCCTACCGTCGCCCATTATTCCTAACCCTTTATCCTACCATCACCCATTATTCCTAACCTTCCATCCTACCATCATCCATTCTTCCTACCATCACCCATTATTCTTAACCCTCCATCCTACCGTCATCCATTCTTCCTACCATCACCCATTATTCCTAACCCTCCATCCTACCGTCATTCATTTTTTTTATCACCCATTATTCCTAATCCTCCATCCTACCGTCATCCATTCTTCCTATCATCACCCATTATTCCTACCCTTCCATCCTACCATCATCCATTTTTCCTACCATCACCCATTACTCCTAATCCTCCACCCTACCGTCATCCATTCTTCCTAACCCTCCATCCTACTGTCATCCATTCTTCCTATCATCACCCTTTATTCCTAACCCTCCATCCTACCATCATCCATTCTTCCTATCAACACCCTTTATTCCTAACCCTCCATCCTACCGTCATCCATTCTTCCTATCATCATCCATTATTCCTAACCCTCCATCCTACCGTCATCCATTATTCCTAACCCTCCATCCTACTGTCACCCATTATTCCTAACCCTCCATCCTACCATCATCCATTATTCCTAACCTTCCATCCTACCATCATCCAATCTTCCTACCATCACCCATTATTCCTAACCCTCCATCCTACCGTCATCCATTCTTCCTACCATCACCCATTATTCCTAACCCTCCATCCTACCGTCATTCATTCTTCCTAACCCTCCATCCTACCGTCATCCATTCTTCCTATCATCATCCATTATTCCTAACCCTTCATCCTACCATCACCCATTATTCCTATCATCACCCATTATTCCTAACTCTCCATCCTACCGTCACCCATTATTACTAACCCTCCATTCTACCATCACCCATTATTCCTAACCTTCTATCCTACCTTCATCCATTCTTCCTACCATCACCCATTATTCCTAACCCTCCATCCTACCGTCATCCATTCTTCCTACCATCACCCATTATTCCTAACCCTCCATCCTACCGTCATTCATTCTTCCTACCATCACCCATTATTCCTAACCCTCCATCCTACCGTCATCCATTCTTCCTACCATCACTCATTATTCCTAACCTTCCATCCTACCATCATCCATTCTTCCTACCGTCACCCATTATTCCTAACCTTCCATCCTACTGTCATCCATTCTTCCTACCATCACCTATTATTCCTAACCCTCCATCCTACCATCATCCATTCTTCCTACCATCACCAATTATGCCTAACCTTCCATCCTACCGTCATCCATTCTTCCTACCATCACCCATTATTCCTAACCCTCCATCCTACCGTCATCCATTCTTCCTACCATCACTTATTATTCCTAACCCTCCATCCTACCATTACCCATTATTCCTAACTCTCCATCCTACCATCATCCATTCTTCTTACCATCACCTATTATTCCTAACCCTCCATCCTATCATAACCCATTGTTCCTAACCCTCCATCCTACTGTCATCAATTCTTCCTATCATCACCGTTTATTCCTAACCCTCCATCCTACCATCATCCATTATTCCTAACCTTCCACCCTACCGTCATCCTTTCTTCCTACGATCACCCATTATTCCTAACCCTCCATCCTACCGTCATCCATTCTTCATACCATCACCCATTATTCCTAACCCTCCATCCTACCGTCATCCATTCTTCCTATCATCACCCATTATTCCTAACCTTCGATCCTACCATCGTCCATTCTTCCTACCATCACCCATTATTCCTAACCTTCCATCCTACCATCGTCCATTCATCCTACCATCACCCATTATTCCTAACCCTCCATCCTACCGTCATCCATTCTTCATACCATCACCCATTATTCCTAACCCTCCATCCTACCGTCATTCATTCTTCCTACCATCACCCATTCTTCCTAATCCTCCATCCTACCGTCATCCATTCTTCCTATCATCACCCATTATTCCTAACCTTCGATCCTACCATCGTCCATTCTTCCTACCATCACCCATTATTCCTAACCTTCCATCCTACCATCGTCCATTCATCCTACCATCACCCATTATTCCTAACCCTCCATCATACCGTCATCTATTCTTCCTATCACCCATTATTCCTAACCCTCCAACCTACCGTCATCCATTCTTCTTAACATCACCTATTATTCCTAACCCTCCATCCTACCATCATCCATTCTTCCTAATCCTCCATCCTACCGTCATCCATTCTTCCCATTATCACCTATTATTCCTAACCCTCCATCCTACCATCATCCATTCTTCCTAACCCTCCATCCTACCGTCATCCATTCTTCCCATTATCACCTATTATTCCTAACCTTCCATCCTACCGTCATTCATTCTTCCTACCATCACCCATTATTCCTAATCCTCCATCCCACCGTCATCCATTCTTCCTAACCCTCCATCCTACTGTCATCCATTCTTCCTATCATCACCCTTTATTCCTAACCCTCCATCCCACCATCATCCATTCTTCCTATCAACACCCATTATTCCTAACCCTCCATCATACTGTGATCCATTCTTCCTTTCATCACCCATTATTCCTAACCCTCCATCCTACCATCACCCATTATTCCTAACCCTCCATCCTACCATCACCCATTATTCCTATCATCACCCATTATTCCTAACCTTCCATCCTACCGTCATTCATTCTTCCTAACCCTCCATCCTACCGTCATCCATTCTTCCTATCATCACCCATTATTCCTAACCCTCCATCCTACAATCAACCATTATTTCGATCATTAACCATTATTCCTTACCCTCCATCCTACCGTCATTCATTCTTTTTATCATCACCTATTATTCCTAATCCTCCTTCCTACCGTCATCCATTCTTCCTATCATCACCCATTATTCCTAACCTTCCATCCTACCATCATCCATTTTTCCTACCATCACCCATTATTCCTAATCCTCCATCCTACCGTCATCCATTCGTCCTAACCCTCCATCCTACTGTCATCCATTCTTCCTATAATCACCCTTTATTCCTAACCCTCCATCCTACCATCATCCATTCTTCCTATAATCACCCTTTATTCCTAACCCTCCATCCTACCATCATCCATTCTTCCTATCAACACCCTTTATTCCTAACCCTCCATCCTACCGTCATGCATTATTCCTAACCCTCCATCCTACTGTCACCCATTATTCCTAACCCTCCATCCTACCATCACCCATTATTCCTAACCTTCCATCCTACCATCATCCAATCTTCCTATCATCACCCATTATTCCTAACCCTCCATCCTACCGTCATCCGTTCTTACAACCATCACCCATTATTCCTAACCCTCCATCCTACCGTCATCCATTCTTCCTATCATCATCCATTATTCCTAACCCTCCATCCTACCATCACCCATTATTCCTATCATCACCCATTCCTCCTAACCTTCCTTCCTACCGTCATTCATTCTTCCTAACCCTCCATCCTACAGTCATCCATTCTTCCTATCATCACCCATTATTCCTAACCCTCCATCCTACCATCAACCATTATTCCTAACCCTCCATCCTACCATCACTTATTATTCCTAACCTTCTATCCTACCATCATCCATTCTTCCTACCATCACTCATTATTCCTAACCTTCCATCCTACCATCATCCATTCTTCCTACCATCACCTATTATTTCTAACCCTCCATCCTACCATCATCCATTCTTCCTACCTTCACCCATTATGCCTAATATGCTGGTTCTCGACCGGGGAGATATACTGATGGTGCTGGGTAGTATGATATAATGCTCGTGATGGGTGGATATAATGCAGTTACAGGGGGATGTATTATAATAGTGCAGTGTGGTATATAGGACCTCATTCAGAGGCGGTCGTTAGTTGCAAGTGGTCGCTCTGAATATGCGGCCGCTTGCATCCTGAACCACCGACTCCTTGTCGATCGCTAAGCAGTGGGTTAACACTCACAGCTCTAGCGACCGACATGGGTGATGGTCGCGATAGTCAAGAGCATCGCGTCTATCGGGGCTTACGACCAGACCCTAAGGTTGGGTCTGGACACTCGTAAGCCTCAGGGAGCTTCCTGCTCTGATCGAGCAGGAAGCTTCCCACTGACATCAGCAATGTTGTTCAGTGGGGCCGACCCCATACGGCAAACGTTCAGGCGGGAACGCCTCTGTTTGGGCGGGCACACCCCTGGCCCGCCTCCCAAACAGGGCGAGCTGTCACTCACCATCGACAGCTCGCCCCGTCTGCTGTGAGACCCCGCTAGCCGGGTCTTGCGCATGCGCTCGACAAAGCGCGCATGCGCACGAAGGAGCCGACTCCGTCGTGCGCATGCCCAGTGGGGCAACATCGAGTCGGTTGCGAGCGCTCAGTGCTTGCGACCGACTGAATGACCCCCATAATGCTTGTGCTGGTAGCGATATAACTTGGCAGTGGTCAGGTTGATCTATAATGCCAGTACTGGGGGAAGATATAATGCCGGTGCAGGTGGGGAGATATAATGCCAGTACTGGGGGAAGATATAATGCCGGTGCTGGGGGAGGAGATATAATGCCGGTGCAGGTGGGGATATATAATGCCAGTACTGGGGGAGGAGATATAATACCAGTACTGGGGGAGGAGATATAATGCCGGTGCAGGTGGGGAGATATAATGCCAGTACTGGGGGAGGAGATATAATGCCAGTACTGGGGAAGGAGATATAATGCCAGTGCAGGTGGGGAGATATAATGCCAGTACTGGGGGAAGATATTATGCCGGTGCAGGTGGGGAGATATAATGCCAGTACTGGGGGAAGATATAATGCCGGTGCAGGTGGGGAGATATAATGCCAGTACTGGGGGAGGAGATATAATGCCAGTACTGGGGGAGGAGATATAATGCCGGTGCAGGTGGGGAGATATAATGCCAGTACTGGGGGAGGAGATATAATGCCGGTGCAGGTGGGGAGATATAATGCCAGTACTGGGGAAAGATATAATGCCGGTGCAGGTGGGGAGATATAATGCCAGTACTGGGGGAAGATATAATGCCAGTACTGGGGGAAGATATAATGCCAGTACTGGGGGAGGAGATATAATGCCGGTGCAGGTGGGGAGATATAATGCCAGTGCTTGGGGAGGAGATATAATGCCAGTACTGGGGGAGGAGATATAATGCCAGTACTGGGGGGGAGATATAATGCCTTTACTGGGGGAAGATATAATGCCAGTACTGGGGGAAGATATAATGCCGGTGCAGGGGGGGAGATATAATGCCGGTGCAGGTGAGGAGATATAATGCCAGTGCTTGGGGAGGAGATATAATGCCAGTGCTGGGGGAGGAGATATAATGCCGGTGCTGGGGGAGGAGATATAATGCCGGTGCTGGGGGGGAGATATAATGCCGGTTCAGGTGGGGAGATATAATGCCAGTACTGGGGGAGGAGATATAATGCCGGTGCAGGTGGGGAGATATAATGCCGGTGCAGGTGGGGAGATATAATGCCAGTACTGAGGGAAGATATAGTGCAGGTGGGGAGATATAATGCCAGTACTGAGGGAAGATATAATGCCGGTGCAGGTGGGGAGATATAATGCCGGTGCAGGTGGGGAGATATAATGCCGGTGCAGGTGGGGAGATATAATGCCGGTGCAGGTGGGGAGATATAATGCCGGTGCAGGTGGGGAGATATAATGCCAGTACTGGGGGAAGATATAATGCCGGTGCAGGTGGGGAGATATAATGCCGGTGCAGGTGGGGAGATATAATGCCGGTACTGGGGGAAGATATAATGCCGGTGCAGGTGGGGAGATATAATGCCGGTGCAGGTGGGGAGATATAATGCCGGTGCAGGTGGGGAGATATAATGCCGATACTGGGGGAGGAGACATAATGCCTTTACTGGGGGAAGATATAATGCCGGTGCAGGTGGGGAGGTATAATGCCGGTGCAGGTGGGGAGATATAATGCCGATGCAGGTGGGGAGATATAATGCCGGTGCAGGTGGGGAGATATAATGCCAGTACTGGGGGAAGATATAATGCCGGTGCAGGGGGGGAGATATAATGCCGGTGCAGGTGGGGAGATATAATGCCAGTACTGAGGGAAGATATAGTGCAGGTGGGGAGATATAATGCCAGTACTGAGGGAAGATATAATGCCGGTACTGGGGGAGGAGATATAATGCCGGTGCAGGTGGGGAGATATAATGCCAGTACTGGGGGAGGAGATATAATGCCGGTGCTGGGGAGGGGATATATAATGCCGGTGCTGGGGGGAGGGATATATAATGCCGGTGCTGGGGGAGGAGATATAATGCCGGTGCAGGTGGGGAGATATAATGCCGGTGCTGGGGGAGGAGATATAATGCCAGCGCTGGGGGGGCAGATATATAATGCTGGGGGAGGGAATATATAATGCCAGTACTGGGGGAAGATATGCCGGGGCAGGTGGGGAGATATAATGCCGGTGCAGGTGGGGAGATATAATGCCAGTACTGGGGGAGGAGATATAATGCCGGTGCAGGTGGGGAGATATAATGCCAGTACTGGGGAAAGATATAATGCCGGTGCAGGTGGGGAGATATAATGCCAGTACTGGGGGAAGATATAATGCCAGTACTGGGGGAAGATATAATGCCAGTACTGGGGGAGGAGATATAATGCCGGTGCAGGTGGGGAGATATAATGCCAGTGCTTGGGGAGGAGATATAATGCCAGTACTGGGGGAGGAGATATAATGCCAGTACTGGGGGGGAGATATAATGCCTTTACTGGGGGAAGATATAATGCCAGTACTGGGGGAAGATATAATGCCGGTGCAGGGGGGGAGATATAATGCCGGTGCAGGTGAGGAGATATAATGCCAGTGCTTGGGGAGGAGATATAATGCCAGTGCTGGGGGAGGAGATATAATGCCGGTGCTGGGGGAGGAGATATAATGCCGGTGCTGGGGGGGAGATATAATGCCGGTGCAGGTGGGGAGATATAATGCCAGTACTGGGGGAGGAGATATAATGCCGGTGCAGGTGGGGAGATATAATGCCGGTGCAGGTGGGGAGATATAATGCCAGTACTGAGGGAAGATATAGTGCAGGTGGGGAGATATAATGCCAGTACTGAGGGAAGATATAATGCCGGTGCAGGTGGGGAGATATAATGCCGGTGCAGGTGGGGAGATATAATGCCGGTGCAGGTGGGGAGATATAATGCCAGTACTGGGGGAAGATATAATGCCGGTGCAGGTGGGGAGATATAATGCCGGTGCAGGTGGGGAGATATAATGCCGGTACTGGGGGAAGATATAATGCCGGTGCAGGTGGGGAGATATAATGCCGGTGCAGGTGGGGAGATATAATGCCGGTGCAGGTGGGGAGATATAATGCCGATACTGGGGGAGGAGACATAATGCCTTTACTGGGGGAAGATATAATGCCGGTGCAGGTGGGGAGGTATAATGCCGGTGCAGGTGGGGAGATATAATGTCGATGCAGGTGGGGAGATATAATGCCGGTGCAGGTGGGGAGATATAATGCCAGTACTGGGGGAAGATATAATGCCGGTGCAGGGGGGGAGATATAATGCCGGTGCAGGTGGGGAGATATAATGCCAGTACTGAGGGAAGATATAGTGCAGGTGGGGAGATATAATGCCAGTACTGAGGGAAGATATAATGCCGGTACTGGGGGAGGAGATATAATGCCGGTGCAGGTGGGGAGATATAATGCCAGTACTGGGGGAGGAGATATAATGCCGGTGCTGGGGAGGGGATATATAATGCCGGTGCTGGGGGGAGGGATATATAATGCCGGTGCTGGGGGAGGAGATATAATGCCGGTGCAGGTGGGGAGATATAATGCCGGTGCTGGGGGAGGAGATATAATGCCAGCGCTGGGGGGGCAGATATATAATGCTGGGGGAGGGAATATATAATGCCAGTACTGGGGGAAGATATGCCGGGGCAGGTGGGGAGATATAATGCCGGTGCAGGTGGGGATATATAATGCCAGTACTGGGGGAGGAGATATAATGCCAGTACTGGGGGAGGAGATATAATGCCGGTGCAGGTGGGGAGATATAATGCCAGTACTGGGGGAAGATATTATGCTGGTGCAGGTGGGGAGATATAATGCCAGTACTGGGGGAAGATATAATGCCAGTACTGGGGGAAGATATAATGCCAGTACTGGGGGAAGATATGATGCCAGTACTGGGGGAAGATATAATGCCGGTGCAGGTGGGGAGATATAATGCCAGTACTGGGTAAGGAGATATAATGCCAGTACTGGGGGAGGAGATATAATGCCGGTGCAGGTGGGGAGATATAATGCCAGTACTGGGGGAGGAGATATAATGCCAGTACTGGGGGAGGAGATATAATGCCGGTGCAGGTGGGGAGATATAATGCCGGTGCAGGTGGGGAGATATAATGCCAGTACTGAGGGAAGATATAGTGCAGGTGGGGAGATATAATGCCAGTACTGAGGGAAGATATAATGCCGGTGCAGGTGGGGAGATATAATGCCGGTGCAGGTGGGGAGATATAATGCCAGTACTGGGGGAAGATATAATGCCGGTGCAGGTGGGGAGATATAATGCCGGTGCAGGTGGGGAGATATAATGCCGGTGCAGGTGGGGAGATATAATGCCGATGCAGGTGGGGAGATATAATGCCGGTGCAGGTGGGGAGATATAATGCCGGTGCAGGTGGGGAGATATAATGCCGGTGCAGGTGGGGAGATATAATGCCGGTGCAGGTGGGGAGATATAATGCCGGTGCAGGTGGGGAGATATAATGCCGGTGCAGGTGGGGAGATATAATGCCGGTGCAGGGGCGGAGATATAATGCCGGTGCAGGTGGGGAGATATAATGCCGGTGCAGGTGGGGAGATATAATGCCGGTGCAGGTGGGGAGATATAATGCCGATACTGGGGGAGGAGATATAATGCCGGTGCAGGTGGGGAGGTATAATGCCGGTGCAGGTGGGGAGATATAATGCCGATGCAGGTGGGGAGATATAATGCCGATGCAGGTGGGGAGATATAATGCCGATGCAGGTGGGGAGATATAATGCCGGTGCAGGTGGGGAGATATAATGCCAGTACTGGGGGAAGATATAATGCCGGTGCAGGGGGGGAGATATAATGCCGGTGCAGGTGGGGAGATATAATGCCAGTACTGAGGGAAGATATAGTGCAGGTGGGGAGATATAATGCCAGTACTGAGGGAAGATATAATGCCGGTACTGGGGGAGGAGATATAATGCCGGTGCAGGTGGGGAGATATAATGCCAGTACTGGGGGAGGAGATATAATGCCGGTGCTGGGGAGGGGATATATAATGCCGGTGCTGGGGGGAGGGATATATAATGCCGGTGCTGGGGGAGGAGATATAATGCCGGTGCAGGTGGGGAGATATAATACCGGTGCTGGGGGAGGAGATATAATGCCAGCGCTGGGGGGGCAGATATATAATGCTGGGGGAGGGAATATATAATGCCAGTACTGGGGGAAGATATTATTCCGGGGCAGGTGGGGAGATATAATGCCGGTGCAGGTGGGGATATATAATGCCAGTACTGGGGGAGGAGATATAATGCCAGTACTGGGGGAGGAGATATAATGCCGGTGCAGGTGGGGAGATATAATGCCAGTACTGGGGGAAGATATTATGCCGGTGCAGGTGGGGAGATATAATGCCAGTACTGGGGGAAGATATAATGCCAGTACTGGGGGAAGATATAATGCCAGTACTGGGGGAAGATATAATGCCAGTACTGGGGGAAGATATAATGCCGGTGCAGGTGGGGAGATATAATGCCAGTACTGGGGGAGGAGATATAATGCCAGTACTGGGGGAGGAGATATAATGCCAGTACTGGGGGAGGAGATATAATGCCGTGCAGGTGGGGAGGTATAATGCCAGTACTGGGGGAGGAGATATAATGCCGGTGCAGGTGGGGAGATATAATGCCGGTGCAGGTGGGGAGATATAATGCCAGTACTGGGGGAGGAGATATAATGCCAGTACTGGGGGAGGAGATATAATGCCGGTGCAGGTGGGGAGATATAATGCCGGTGCTGGGGGAGGAGATATAATGCCAGTACTGGGGGAGATGATATAATGCCAGTACTGGGGGAGGAGATATAATGTCAGTACTGGGGGAGGAGATATAATGCCGTGCAGGTGGGGAGGTATAATGCCAGTACTGGGGGAGGAGATATAATGCCGGTGCAGGTGGGGAGATATAATGCCGGTGCAGGTGTGGAGATATAATGCCAGTACTGGGGGAGGAGATATAATGCCAGTACTGGGGGAGGAGATATAATGCCGTGCAGGTGGGGAGGTATAATGCCAGTACTGGGGGAGGAGATATAATGCCGGTGCAGGTGGGGAGATATAATGCCAGTACTGGGGGAGGAGATATAATGCCAGTACTGGGGGAGGAGATATAATGCCGGTGCAGGTGGGGAGATATAATGCCGGTGCTGGGGGAGGAGATATAATGCCAGTACTGGGGGAGATGATATAATGCCAGTACTGGGGGAGGAGATAAAATGCCAGTACTGGGGGAGGAGATATAATGCCGGTGCAGGTGGGGAGATATAATGCCGGTGCTGGGGGAAGATATAATGCCAGTACTGGGGGAAGATATAATGCCGGTGCAGGTGGGGAGATATAATGCCGGTGCTGGTGGGGAGATATAATGCCAGTACTGGGGGAAGATATAATGCTGGTGCAGGTGGGGAGATATAATGCCGGTACTGGGGGAAGATATAATGCCGGTGCAGGTGGGGAGATATAATGCCAGTACTGGGGGAAGATATAATGCCGGTGCAGGTGGGGAGATATAATGCCGTGCAGGTGGGGAGATATAATGCCAGTACTGGGGGAGGAGATATAATGCCGGTGCAGGTGGGGAGATATAATGCCGGTGCTGGGGGAGGAGATATAATGCCAGTACTGGGGGAGGAGATATAATGCCGGTGCAGGTGGGGAGATATAATGCCGGTGCTGGGGGAGGAGATATAATGCCAGTACTGGGGGAGGAGATATAATGCCGGTGCAGGTGGGGAGATATAATGCCAGTACTGGGGGAGGAGATATAATGCCAGTACTGGGGGAGGAGATATAATGCCAGTACTGGGGGAGGAGATATAATGCCGGTGCTGGGGGAGGAGATATAATGCCAGTACTGGGGGAAGATATAATGCCGGTGCAGGTGGGGAGATATAATGCCAGTACTGGGGGAAGATATAATGCCGGTGCAGGTGGGGAGATATAATGCCGTGCAGGTGGGGAGATATAATGCCAGTACTGGGGGAGGAGATATAATGCCAGTACTGGGGGAGGAGATATAATGCCAGTACTGGGGGAGGAGATATAATGCCGGTGCAGGTGGGGAGATATAATGCCGGTGCTGGGGGAGGAGATATAATGCCAGTACTGGGGGAGGAGATATAATGCCGGTGCAGGTGGGGAGATATAATGCCGGTGCAGGTGGGGAGATATAATGCCGGTGCAGGTGGGGAGATATAATGCCAGTACTGGGGGAGGAGATATAATGCCAGTACTGGGGGAGGAGATATAATGCCAGTACTGGGGGAGGAGATATAATGCCGGTGCAGGTGGGGAGATATAATGCCGGTGCTGGGGGAGGAGATATAATGCCGGTGCTGGGGGAGGAGATATAATGCCAGTACTGGGGGAGGAGATATAATGCCAGTACTGGGGGAGGAGATATAATGCCAGTACTGGGGGAGGAGATATAATGCCAGTACTGGGGGAGGAGATATAATGCCACTACTGGGGGAGGTGATATAATGCCACTACTGGGGGAGGAGATATAATGCCGGTGCTGGGGGAAGATATAATGCCAGTACTGGGGGAAGATATAATGCCGGTGCAGGTGGGGAGATATAATGCCGGTGCAGGTGGGGAGATATAATTCCAGTACTGGGGGAAGATATAATGCTGGTGCAGGTGGGGAGATATAATGCCGGTACTGGGGGAAGATATAATGCCGGTGCAGGTGGGGAGATATAATGCCAGTACTGGGGGAAGATATAATGCCGGTGCAGGTGGGGAGATATAATGCCGTGCAGGTGGGGAGATATAATGCCAGTACTGGGGGAGGAGATATAATGCCGGTGCAGGTGGGGAGATATAATGCCGGTGCTGGGGGAGGAGATATAATGCCAGTACTGGGGGAGGAGATATAATGCCGGTGCAGGTGGGGAGATATAATGCCGGTGCTGGGGGAGGAGATATAATGCCAGTACTGGGGGAGGAGACATAATGCCGGTGCAGGTGGGGAGATATAATGCCAGTACTGGGGGAGGAGATATAATGCCAGTACTGGGGGAGGAGATATAATGCCGGTGCAGGTGGGGAGATATAATGCCGGTGCTGGGGGAGGAGATATAATGCCAGTACTGGGGGAAGATATAATGCCGGTGCAGGTGGGGAGATATAATGCCGGTGCAGGTGGGGAGATATAATGCCGGTGCAGGTGGGGAGATATAATGCCGGTACTGGGGGAGGAGATATAATGCCAGTACTGGGGGAAGATATAATGCCGGTGCTGGGGGAGGAGATATAATGCCGGTACTGGGGGAAGATATAATGCCGGTGCTGGGGGAGGAGATATAATGCCGGTACTGGGGGAAGATATAATGCCGGTGCAGGTGGGGAGATATAATGCCGGTACAGGTGGGGAGATATAATGCCGGTGCAGTTGGGGAGATATAATACCTGTACAGGTGGGGAGACATAATGCCACTACTGGGGGAAGACATAATGCCGGTGCTGGGGGAGGAGGTATGCCAGTGCTGGGGGAGGAGGTATAATGCCAGTGCTGGGGGAGGAGGTATAATGCCAGTACTTGGGGACGATATAATGCCAGTGCAGGTGGGGAGATATAATGCCAGTACTGGGGGAAGATATAATGCCGGTGCAGGTGGGGAGATATAATGCCGGTGCAGGTGGGGAGATATAATGCCGCTGCAGGTGGGGAGATATAATGCCGCTGCAGGTGGCGAGATATAATGCCAGTACTGGGGGGAGATATAATGCCGGTGCAGGTGGGGAGATATAATGCCGATGCTGGGGGAGGAGATATAATGCCAGTACTGGGGGAAGATATAATGCCGGTGCAGGTGGAGAGATATAATGCCGGTGCAGGTGGGGAGATATAATGCCGATACTGGGGTTGGAGATATAATGCCGGTGCAGGTGGGGAGATATAATGCCGGTGCAGGTGGGGAGATATAATGCCGATACTGGGGGATGAGACATAATGCCGATACTGGGGGAGGAGACATAATGCCTTTACTGGGGGAAGATATAATGCCGGTGCAGGTGGGGAGGTATAATGCCGGTGCAGGTGGGGAGATATAATGCCGATGCAGGTGGGGAGATATAATGCCGGTGCAGGTGGGGAGATATAATGCCAGTACTGGGGGAAGATATAATGCCGGTGCAGGGGGGGAGATATAATGCCAGTACTGAGGGAAGATATAGTGCAGGTGGGGAGATATAATGCCAGTACTGAGGGAAGATATAATGCCGGTACTGGGGGAGGAGATATAATGCCGGTGCAGGTGGGGAGATATAATGCCAGTACTGGGGGAGGAGATATAATGCCGGTGCTGGGGAGGGGATATATAATGCCGGTGCTGGGGGGAGGGATATATAATGCCGGTGCTGGGGGAGGAGATATAATGCCGGTGCAGGTGGGGAGATATAATGCCGGTGCTGGGGGAGGAGATATAATGCCAGCGCTGGGGGGGCAGATATATAATGCTGGGGGAGGGAATATATAATGCCAGTACTGGGGGAAGATATGCCGGGGCAGGTGGGGAGATATAATGCCGGTGCAGGTGGGGATATATAATGCCAGTACTGGGGGAGGAGATATAATGCCAGTACTGGGGGAGGAGATATAATGCCGGTGCAGGTGGGGAGATATAATGCCAGTACTGGGGGAAGATATTATGCTGGTGCAGGTGGGGAGATATAATGCCAGTACTGGGGGAAGATATAATGCCAGTACTGGGGGAAGATATAATGCCAGTACTGGGGGAAGATATGATGCCAGTACTGGGGGAAGATATAATGCCGGTGCAGGTGGGGAGATATAATGCCAGTACTGGGTGAGGAGATATAATGCCAGTACTGGGGGAGGAGATATAATGCCGGTGCAGGTGGGGAGATATAATGCCAGTACTGGGGGAGGAGATATAATGCCAGTACTGGGGGAGGAGATATAATGCCAGTACTGGGGGAGGAGATATAATGCCGGTGCAGGTGGGGAGATATAATGCAGGTGGGGAGATATAATGCCAGTACTGAGGGAAGATATAGTGCAGGTGGGGAGATATAATGCCAGTACTGAGGGAAGATATAATGCCGGTGCAGGTGGGGAGATATAATGCCGGTGCAGGTGGGGAGATATAATGCCAGTACTGGGGGAAGATATAATGCCGGTGCAGGTGGGGAGATATAATGCCGGTGCAGGTGGGGAGATATAATGCCGGTGCAGGTGGGGAGATATAATGCCGGTGCAGGTGGGGAGATATAATGCCGGTGCAGGTGGGGAGATATAATGCCGGTGCAGGTGGGGAGATATAATGCCGGTGCAGGTGGGGAGATATAATGCCGGTGCAGGTGGGGAGATATAATGCCGGTGCAGGTGGGGAGATATAATGCCGGTGCAGGTGGGGAGATATAATGCCGGTGCAGGTGGGGAGATATAATGCCGGTACTGGGGGAAGATATAATGCCGGTGCAGGTGGGGAGATATAATGCCGGTGCAGGTGGGGAGATATAATGCCGGTGCAGGTGGGGAGATATAATGCCAGTACTGAGGGAAGATATAGTGCAGGTGGGGAGATATAATGCCAGTACTGAGGGAAGATATAATGCCGGTACTGGGGGAGGAGATATAATGCCGGTGCAGGTGGGGAGATATAATGCCAGTACTGGGGGAGGAGATATAATGCCGGTGCTGGGGAGGGGATATATAATGCCGGTGCTGGGGGGAGGGATATATAATGCCGGTGCTGGGTGAGGAGATATAATGCCGGTGCAGGTGGGGAGATATAATGCCGGTGCTGGGGGAGGAGATATAATGCCAGCGCTGGGGGGGCAGATATATAATGCTGGGGGAGGGAATATATAATGCCAGTACTGGGGGAAGATATTATTCCGGGGCAGGTGTGGAGATATAATGCCAGTACTGGGGGAGGAGATATAATGCCAGTACTGGGGGAGGAGATATAATGCCGTGCAGGTGGGGAGGTATAATGCCAGTACTGGGGGAGGAGATATAATGCCGGTGCAGGTGGGGAGATATAATGCCGGTGCAGGTGGGGAGATATAATGCCAGTACTGGGGGAGGAGATATAATGCCAGTACTGGGGGAGGAGATATAATGCCGGTGCAGGTGGGGAGATATAATGCCAGTACTGGGGGAAGATATTATGCCGGTGCAGGTGGGGAGATATAATGCCAGTACTGGGGGAAGATATAATGCCAGTACTGGGGGAAGATATAATGCCAGTACTGGGGGAAGATATAATGCCAGTACTGGGGGAAGATATAATGCCGGTGCAGGTGGGGAGATATAATGCCAGTACTGGGGGAGGAGATATAATGCCAGTACTGGGGGAGGAGATATAATGCCGGTGCAGGTGTGGAGATATAATGCCAGTACTGGGGGAGGAGATATAATGCCAGTACTGTGGGAGGAGATATAATGCCGTGCAGGTGGGGAGGTATAATGCCAGTACTGTGGGAGGAGATATAATGCCGGTGCAGGTGGGGAGATATAATGCCGGTGCAGGTGGGGAGATATAATGCCAGTACTGGGGGAGGAGATATAATGCCAGTACTGGGGGAGGAGATATAATGCCGGTGCAGGTGGGGAGATATAATGCCGGTGCTGGGGGAGGAGATATAATGCCAGTACTGGGGGAGATGATATAATGCCAGTACTGGGGGAGGAGATATAATGCCAGTACTGGGGGAGGAGATATAATGCCGGTGCAGGTGGGGAGATATAATGCCAGTACTGGGGGAAGATATTATGCCGGTGCAGGTGGGGAGATATAATGCCAGTACTGGGGGAAGATATAATGCCAGTACTGGGGGAAGATATAATGCCAGTACTGGGGGAAGATATAATGCCAGTACTGGGGGAAGATATAATGCCAGTACTGGGGGAAGATATAATGCCGGTGCAGGTGGGGAGATATAATGCCAGTACTGGGGGAGGAGATATAATGCCAGTACTGGGGGAGGAGATATAATGCCGGTGCAGGTGTGGAGATATAATGCCAGTACTGGGGGAGGAGATATAATGCCAGTACTGGGGGAGGAGATATAATGCCGTGCAGGTGGGGAGGTATAATGCCAGTACTGGGGGAGGAGATATAATGCCGGTGCAGGTGGGGAGATATAATGCCGGTGCAGGTGGGGAGATATAATGCCGGTGCAGGTGGGGAGATATAATGCCAGTACTGGGGGAGGAGATATAATGCCAGTACTGGGGGAGGAGATATAATGCCGGTGCAGGTGGGGAGATATAATGCCGGTGCTGGGGGAGGAGATATAATGCCAGTACTGGGGGAGATGATATAATGCCAGTACTGGGGGAGGAGATATAATGCCAGTACTGGGGGAGGAGATATAATGCCGGTGCAGGTGGGGAGATATAATGCCGGTGCTGGGGGAAGATATAATGCCAGTACTGGGGGAAGATATAATGCCGGTGCAGGTGGGGAGATATAATGCCGGTGCTGGTGGGGAGATATAATGCCAGTACTGGGGGAAGATATAATGCTGGTGCAGGTGGGGAGATATAATGCCGGTACTGGGGGAAGATATAATGCCGGTGCAGGTGGGGAGATATAATGCCAGTACTGGGGGAAGATATAATGCCGGTGCAGGTGGGGAGATATAATGCCGTGCAGGTGGGGAGATATAATGCCAGTACTGGGGGAGGAGATATAATGCCAGTACTGGGGGAGGAGATATAATGCCGGTGCAGGTGGGGAGATATAATGCCGGTGCTGGGGGAGGAGATATAATGCCAGTACTGGGGGAGGAGATATAATGCCGGTGCAGGTGGGGAGATATAATGCCGGTGCTGGGGGAGGAGATATAATGCCAGTACTGGGGGAGGAGATATAATGCCGGTGCAGGTGGGGAGATATAATGCCAGTACTGGGGGAGGAGATCTAATGCCAGTACTGGGGGAGGAGATATAATGCCGGTGCAGGTGGGGAGATATAATGCCGGTGCTGGGGGAGGAGATATAATGCCAGTACTGGGGGAGATGATATAATGCCAGTACTGGGGGAAGATATAATGCCGGTGCAGGTGGGGAGATATAATGCCGTGCAGGTGGGGAGATATAATGCCGGTGCTGGGGGAGGAGATATAATGCCAGTACTGGGGGAGGAGATATAATGCCGGTGCAGGTGGGGAGATATAATGCCAGTACTGGGGGAGGAGATATAATGCCAGTACTGGGGGAGGAGATATAATGCCGGTGCAGGTGGGGAGATATAATGCCGGTGCTGGGGGAGGAGATATAATGCCAGTACTGGGGGAAGATATAATGCCGGTGCAGGTGGGGAGATATAATGCCAGTACTGGGGGGAGATATAATGCCGTGCAGGTGGGGAGATATAATGCCAGTACTGGGGGAGGAGATATAATGCCAGTACTGGGGGAGGAGATATAATGCCGGTGCAGGTGGGGAGATATAATGCCGGTGCTGGGGGAGGAGATATAATGCCAGTACTGGGGGAGGAGATATAATGCCGGTGCAGGTGGGGAGATATAATGCCAGTACTGGGGGAGGAGATATAATGCCAGTACTGGGGGAGGAGATATAATGCCGGTGCAGGTGGGGAGATATAATGCCGGTGCTGGGGGAGGAGATATAATGCCAGTACTGGGGGAGGAGATATAATGCCAGTACTGGGGGAGGAGATATAATGCCACTACTGGGGGAGGAGATATAATGCCACTACTGGGGGAGGAGATATAATGCCGGTGCAGGTGGGGAGATATAATGCCGGTGCTGGGGGAAGATATAATGCCAGTACTGGGGGAAGATATAATGCCGGTGCAGGTGGGGAGATATAATGCCGGTGCAGGTGGGGAGATATAATGCCAGTACTGGGGGAAGATATAATGCTGGTGCAGGTGGGGAGATATAATGCCGGTACTGGGGGAAGATATAATGCCGGTGCAGGTGGGGAGATATAATGCCAGTACTGGGGGAAGATATAATGCCGGTGCAGGTGGGGAGATATAATGCCGTGCAGGTGGGGAGATATAATGCCAGTACTGGGGGAGGAGATATAATGCCAGTACTGGGGGAGGAGATATAATGCCGGTGCAGGTGGGGAGATATAATGCCGGTGCTGGGGGAGGAGATATAATGCCAGTACTGGGGGAGGAGATATAATGCCGGTGCAGGTGGGGAGATATAATGCCGGTGCTGGGGGAGGAGATATAATGCCAGTACTGGGGGAGGAGACATAATGCCGGTGCAGGTGGGGAGATATAATGCCAGTACTGGGGGAGGAGATATAATGCCAGTACTGGGGGAGGAGATATAATGCCGGTGCAGGTGGGGAGATATAATGCCGGTGCTGGGGGAGGAGATATAATGCCAGTACTGGGGGAAGATATAATGCCGGTGCAGGTGGGGAGATATAATGCCGGTGCAGGTGGGGAGATATAATGCCGGTGCAGGTGGGGAGATATAATGCCGGTACTGGGGGAGGAGATATAATGCCAGTACTGGGGGAAGATATAATGCCGGTGCTGGGGGAGGAGATATAATGCCGGTACTGGGGGAAGATATAATGCCGGTGCTGGGGGAGGAGATATAATGCCGGTACTGGGGGAAGATATAATGCCGGTGCAGGTGGGGAGATATAATGCCGGTACAGGTGGGGAGATATAATGCCGGTGCAGTTGGGGAGATATAATGCCTGTACAGGTGGGGAGACATAATGCCGCTACTGGGGGAAGACATAATGCCGGTGCTGGGGGAGGAGGTATAATGCCAGTGCTGGGGGAGGAGGTATAATGCCAGTGCTGGGGGAGGAGGTATAATGCCAGTACTGGGGGACGATATAATGCCAGTGCAGGTGGGGAGATATAATGCCAGTACTGGGGGAAGATATAATGCTGGTGCAGGTGGGGAGATATAATGCCGGTGCAGGTGGTGAGATATAATGCCGCTGCAGGTGGCGAGATATAATGCCAGTACTGGGGGGAGATATAATGCCAGTACTGGGGGGAGATATAATGCTGGTGCAGGTGGGGAGATATAATGCTGGTGCAGGTGGGGAGATATAATGCCGATGCTGGGGGAGGAGATATAATGCCAGTACTGGGGGAAGATATAATGCCGGTGCAGGTGGGGAGATATAATGCCGGTGCAGGTGGGGAGATATAATGCCGATACTGGGGTTGGAGATATAATGCCGGTGCAGGTGGGGAGATATAATGCCGGTGCAGGTGGGGAGATATAATGCCGGTGCAGGTGGGGAGATATAATGCCGGTGCAGGTGGGGAGATATAATGCCGATACTGGGGGAGGAGACATAATGCCTTTACTGGGGGAAGATATAATGCCGGTGCAGGTGGGGAGGTATAATGCCGGTGCAGGTGGGGAGATATAATGCCGATGCAGGTGGGGAGATATAATGCCGGTGCAGGTGGGGAGATATAATGCCAGTACTGGGGGAAGATATAATGCCGGTGCAGGGGGGGAGATATAATGCCGGTGCAGGTGGGGAGATATAATGCCAGTACTGAGGGAAGATATAGTGCATGTGGGGAGATATAATGCCAGTACTGAGGGAAGATATAATGCCGGTACTGGGGGAGGAGATATAATGCCGGTGCAGGTGGGGAGATATAATGCCAGTACTGGGGGAGGAGATATAATGCCGGTGCTGGGGAGGGGATATATAATGCCGGTGCTGGGGGGAGGGATATATAATGCCGGTGCTGGGGGAGGAGATATAATGCCGGTGCAGGTGGGGAGATATAATGCCGGTGCTGGGGGAGGAGATATAATGCCAGCGCTGGGGGGGCAGATATATAATGCTGGGGGAGGGAATATATAATGCCAGTACTGGGGGAAGATATGCCGGGGCAGGTGGGGAGATATAATGCCGGTGCAGGTGGGGATATATAATGCCAGTACTGGGGGAGGAGATATAATGCCGGTGCAGGTGGGGAGATATAATGCCAGTACTGGGGGAAGATATTATGCTGGTGCAGGTGGGGAGATATAATGCCAGTACTGGGGGAAGATATAATGCCAGTACTGGGGGAAGATATAATGCCAGTACTGGGGGAAGATATAATGCCAGTACTGGGGGAAGATATGATGCCAGTACTGGGGGAAGATATAATGCCGGTGCAGGTGGGGAGATATAATGCCAGTACTGGGTGAGGAGATATAATGCCAGTACTGGGGGAGGAGATATAATGCCGGTGCAGGTGGGGAGATATAATGCCAGTACTGGGGGAGGAGATATAATGCCAGTACTGGGGGAGGAGATATAATGCCAGTACTGGGGGAGGGGATATAATGCCGGTGCAGGTGGGGAGATATAATGCCGGTGCAGGTGGGGAGATATAATGCCAGTACTGAGGGAAGATATAGTGCAGGTGGGGAGATATAATGCCAGTACTGAGGGAAGATATAATGCCGGTGCAGGTGGGGAGATATAATGCCGGTGCAGGTGGGGAGATATAATGCCAGTACTGGGGGAAGATATAATGCCGGTGCAGGTGGGGAGATATAATGCCGGTGCAGGTGGGGAGATATAATGCCGGTGCAGGTGGGGAGATATAATGCCGATGCAGGTGGGGAGATATAATGCCGGTGCAGGTGGGGAGATATAATGCCGGTGCAGGTGGGGAGATATAATGCCGGTGCAGGTGGGGAGATATAATGCCGGTACTGGGGGAAGATATAATGCCGGTGCAGGTGGGGAGATATAATGCCGGTGCAGGTGGGGAGATATAATGCCGATACTGGGGGAGGAGATATAATGCCTTTACTGGGGGAAGATATAATGCCGGTGCAGGTGGGGAGGTATAATGCCGGTGCAGGTGGGGAGATATAATGCCGATGCAGGTGGGGAGATATAATGCCGGTGCAGGTGGGGAGATATAATGCCAGTACTGGGGGAAGATATAATGCCGGTGCAGGGGGGGAGATATAATGCCAGTACTGAGGGAAGATATAGTGCAGGTGGGGAGATATAATGCCAGTACTGAGGGAAGATATAATGCCGGTACTGGGGGAGGAGATATAATGCCGGTGCAGGTGGGGAGATATAATGCCAGTACTGGGGGAGGAGATATAATGCCGGTGCTGGGGAGGGGATATATAATGCCGGTGCTGGGGAGGGGATATATAATGCCGGTGCTGGGGGGAGGGATATATAATGCCGGTGCTGGGGGAGGAGATATAATGCCGGTGCAGGTGGGGAGATATAATGCCGGTGCTGGGGGAGGAGATATAATGCCAGCGCTGGGGGGGCAGATATATAATGCTGGGGGAGGGAATATATAATGCCAGTACTGGGGGAAGATATTATTCCGGGGCAGGTGGGGAGATATAATGCCGGTGCAGGTGGGGATATATAATGCCAGTACTGGGGGAGGAGATATAATGCCAGTACTGGGGGAGGAGATATAATGCCGGTGCAGGTGGGGAGATATAATGCCAGTACTGGGGGAAGATATTATGCCGGTGCAGGTGGGGAGATATAATGCCAGTACTGGGGGAAGATATAATGCCAGTACTGGGGGAAGATATAATGCCAGTACTGGGGGAAGATATAATGCCAGTACTGGGGGAAGATATAATGCCGGTGCAGGTGGGGAGATATAATGCCGGTGCTGGTGGGGAGATATAATGCCAGTACTGGGGGAAGATATAATGCTGGTGCAGGTGGGGAGATATAATGCCGGTACTGGGGGAAGATATAATGCCGGTGCAGGTGGGGAGATATAATGCCAGTACTGGGGGAAGATATAATGCAGGTGGGGAGATATAATGCCGTGCAGGTGGGGAGATATAATGCCAGTACTGGGGGAGGAGATATAATGCCAGTACTGGGGGAGGAGATATAATGCCGGTGCAGGTGGGGAGATATAATGCCGGTGCTGGGGGAGGAGATATAATGCCAGTACTGGGGGAGGAGATATAATGCCGGTGCAGGTGGGGAGATATAATGCCGGTGCAGGTGGGGAGATATAATGCCGGTGCTGGGGGAGGAGATATAATGCCAGTACTGGGGGAGGAGATATAATGCCGGTGCAGGTGGGGAGATATAATGCCAGTACTGGGGGAGGAGATATAATGCCAGTACTGGGGGAGGAGATATAATGCCGGTGCAGGTGGGGAGATATAATGCCGATGCTGGGGGAGGAGACATAATGCCAGTACTGGGGGAAGATATAATGCCGGTGCAGGTGGGGAGATATAATGCCAGTACTGGGGGAAGATATAATGCCGGTGCAGGGGGAGGAGATATAATGCCAGTACTGGGGGAGGAGATATAATGCCGGTGCAGGTGGGGAGATATAATGCCAGTACTGGGGGAGGAGATATAATGCCAGTACTGGGGGAGGAGATATAATGCTGGTGCAGGTGGGGAGATATAATGCCGGTGCTGGGGGAGGAGATATAATGCCAGTACTGGGGGAGGAGATATAATGCCGGTGCAGGTGGGGAGATATAATGCCGGTGCAGGTGGGGAGATATAATGCCGGTGCTGGGGGAGGAGATATAATGCCAGTACTGGGGGAGGAGATATAATGCCGGTGCAGGTGGGGAGATATAATGCCAGTACTGGGGGAGGAGATATAATGCCAGTACTGGGGGAGGAGATATAATGCCGGTGCAGGTGGGGAGATATAATGCCGATGCTGGGGGAGGAGACATAATGCCAGTACTGGGGGAAGATATAATGCCGGTGCAGGTGGGGAGATATAATGCCAGTACTGGGGGAAGATATAATGCCGGTGCAGGTGGGGAGATATAATGCCAGTACTGGGGGAGGAGATATAATGCCAGTACTGGGGGAGGAGATATAATGCCGGTGCAGGTGGGGAGATATAATGCCGGTGCTGGGGGAGGAGATATAATGCCAGTACTGGGGGAGGAGATATAATGCCGGTGCAGGTGGGGAGATATAATGCCAGTACTGGGGGAGGAGATATAATGCCAGTACTGGGGGAGGAGATATAATGCCGGTGCAGGTGGGGAGATATAATGCCGGTGCTGGGGGAGGAGATATAATGCCAGTACTGGGGGAGGAGATATAATGCCAGTACTGGGGGAGGAGATATAATGCCAGTACTGGGGGAGGAGATATAATGCCACTACTGGGGGAGGAGATATAATGCCACTACTGGGGGAGGAGATATAATGCCGGTGCAGGTGGGGAGATATAATGCCGGTGCTGGGGGAAGATATAATGCCAGTACTGGGGGAAGATATAATGCCGGTGCAGGTGGGGAGATATAATGCCGGTGCAGGTGGGGAGATATAATGCCAGTACTGGGGGAAGATATAATGCTGGTGCAGGTGGGGAGATATAATGCCGGTACTGGGGGAAGATATAATGCCGGTGCAGGTGGGGAGATATAATGCCAGTACTGGGGGAAGATATAATGCCGGTGCAGGTGGGGAGATATAATGCCGTGCAGGTGGGGAGATATAATGCCGTGCAGGTGGGGAGATATAATGCCAGTACTGGGGGAGGAGATATAATGCCAGTACTGGGGGAGGAGATATAATGCCGGTGCAGGTGGGGAGATATAATGCCAGTACTGGGGGAGGAGATATAATGCCGGTGCAGGTGGGGAGATATAATGCCGGTGCTGGGGGAGGAGATATAATGCCAGTACTGGGGGAGGAGACATAATGCCGGTGCAGGTGGGGAGATATAATGCCAGTACTGGGGGAGGAGATATAATGCCAGTACTGGGGGAGGAGATATAATGCCGGTGCAGGTGGGGAGATATAATGCCGGTGCTGGGGGAGGAGATATAATGCCAGTACTGGGGGAAGATATAATGCCGGTGCAGGTGGGGAGATATAATGCCGGTGCAGGTGGGGAGATATAATGCCGGTGCAGGTGGGGAGATATAATGCCGGTACTGGGGGAGGAGATATAATGCCAGTACTGGGGGAAGATATAATGCCGGTGCTGGGGGAGGAGATATAATGCCGGTACTGGGGGAAGATATAATGCCGGTGCTGGGGGAGGAGATATAATGCCGGTACTGGGGGAAGATATAATGCCGGTGCAGGTGGGGAGATATAATGCCGGTACAGGTGGGGAGATATAATGCCGGTCCAGTTGGGGAGATATAATGCCTGTACAGGTGGGGAGACATAATGCCACTACTGGGGGAAGACATAATGCCGGTGCTGGGGGAGGAGGTATAATGCCAGTGCTGGGGGAGGAGGTATAATGCCAGTGCTGGGGGAGGAGGTATAATGCCAGTGCTGGGGGAGGAGGTATAATGCCAGTGCTGGGGGACGATATAATGCCAGTGCAGGTGGGGAGATATAATGCCAGTACTGGGGGAAGATATAATGCTGGTGCAGGTGGGGAGATATAATGCCGGTGCAGGTGGGGAGATATAATGCCGCTGCAGGTGGCGAGATATAATGCCAGTACTGGGGGGAGATATAATGCCAGTACTGGGGGGAGATATAATGCTGGTGCAGGTGGGGAGATATAATGCTGGTGCAGGTGGGGAGATATAATGCCGATGCTGGGGGAGGAGATATAATGCCAGTACTGGGGGAAGATATAATGCCGGTGCAGGTGGGGAGATATAATGCCGGTGCAGGTGGGGAGATATAATGCCGATACTGGGGTTGGAGATATAATGCCGGTGCAGGTGGGGAGATATAATGCCGGTGCAGGTGGGGAGATATAATGCCGGTGCAGGTGGGGAGATATAATGCCGGTGCAGGTGGGGAGATATAATGACGGTGCAGGTGGGAAGATATAATGCCGGTGCAGGTGGGGAGATATAATGCCAGTACTTGGGGGAAGATATAATGCCGGTGCAGGTGGGGAGATATAATGCCGGTGCAGGTGGGGAGATATAATGCCAGTACTGGGGGAAGATATAATGCCGGTGCAGGTGGGGAGATATAAGGACGGTGCAGGTGGGGAGATATAATGACGGTGCAGGTGGGGAGATATAATGCCGGTGCAGGTGGGGAGATATAATGCCGGTGCACGTGGGGAGATATAATGCCAGTACTGGGGGAAGATATAATGCCGGTGCAGGTGGGGAGATATAATGCCGGTGCAGGTGGGGAGATATAATGCCGGTGCAGGTGGGGAGATATAATGCCGGTGCAGGTGGGGAGATATAATGCCGGTGGGGAGATATAATGCCGGTGCAGGTGGGGAGATATAATGCCGGTGCAGGTGGGGAGGAGATATAATGCCGGAGCTGGGGGAGGAGATATAATGCCGGCGCTGGGGGAGGAGATATAATGCCGGTGCAGGTGGGGAGATATAATGCCGGTGCAGGTGGGGAGATATAATGCCAGTACTGGGGGAAGATATAATGCTGGTGCAGGTGGGGAGATATAATGCCGGTACTGGGGGAAGATATAATGCCGGTGCAGGTGGGGAGATATAATGCCAGTACTGGGGGAAGATATAATGCTGGTGCAGGTGGGGAGATATAATGCCAGTACTGGGGGGGGATATATATTGCCGGTGCAGGTGGGGAGATATAATGCCAGTACTGAGGGAAGATATAGTGCAGGTGGGGAGATATAATGCCAGTACTGAGGGAAGATATAATGCCGGTGCTGGGGGAGGAGATATAATGCCGGTGCAGGTGGGGAGATATAATGCCAGTACTGGGGGAGGAGATATAATGCCGGTGCTGGGGAGGGGATATATAATGCAGGTGCTGGGGGGAGGGATATATAATGCCGGTGCTGGGGGAGGAGATATAATGCCGGTGCAGGTGGGGAGATATAATGCCTGTGCTGGGGGAGGAAATAAAATGCCGATGCTTGGGGGGAGGGATATATATAATGCTGGTGCTGGGGGGAGGGATATATATAATGCCGGTGCTGGGGGGGAGGATATATATAATGCTGGGGGGGAGGAGATATATAATGCTGGGGGGGGGATATATAATGCCGGTGCTGGGGGAGGAGATATAATGCCAGCGCTGGGGGGGCAGATATATAATGCTGGGGGAGGGAATATATAATGCCGGTGCTTGGTTGGGATATATAATGCCGGTGCAGGGGGGCGGATATATAATTCATGTGCTGGGGGGGGAATATATAATTCATGTGCTGGGGGGGGGAATATATAATTCATGTGCTGGTGGGGATATATAATGCCGGTGCTGGGCGGAGGGATATATAATACCGGTGCAGGTGGGGAGATATAATGCCAGTGCTGGGGGGGGGTATATATAATGCCGGTGCTGGGGAGGGGATATATAATGCCGGTGCTGGGGGGGTATATATATAATGCTGGGGGGAGGGATATATAATGCTGGTTCAGGTGGGGAGATATAATGCCAGTACTGGGGGAAGATATAATGCCGGTGCAGGTGGGGAGATATAATGCTGGTGCAGGTGGGGAGATATAATGCCAGTACTGGGGGAGGAGATATAATGCCGGTGCGGGTGGGGAGATATAATGCCGGTGCGGTTGGGGAGATATAATGCCGGTGCGGGTGGGGAGATATAATGCTGGTGCTGGGGGAGGAGATATAATGCCAGCGCTGGGGGGGCAGATATATAATGCTGGGGGAGGGAATATATAATGCCGGTGCTGGGTTGGGATATATAATGCCGGTGCTGGGGGGGGGGGATATATAATTCATGTGCTGGGGGGGGGAATATATAATTCATGTGCTGGGTGGGATATATAATGCCAGTGCTGGGGGGAGGGATATATAATGCCAGTGCAGGTGGGGAGATATAATACCAGTACTGGGGCGAGGGATATATAATGCCTGTGCAGGTGGGGAGATATAATGCCGGTGCAGGTGGGGAGATATAATGCCGGTACAGGGGGAAGATATAATGCCGGTGCTGGGGGGGGGAGATATATAATGCCGGTGCTGGGGGGGGATATATAATGCCAGTGCTGAGGGAGGATATATAATGCCAGTGCTGGGGGGGAGGAGATATATAATGCTGGGGGGGAGGAGATATATAATGCTGGGGGGGAGGAGATATATAATGCTGGGGGGGAGGAGATATATAATGCTGGGGGGGAGGAGATATATAATGCTGGGGGGGAGGAGATATATAATGCTGGGGGGGAGGAGATATATAATGCTGGGGGGGAGGAGATATATAATGCTGGGGGGGAGGAGATATATAATGCTGGGGGAGGAGATATAATGCCGGTGCTGGGGAGATATATAATGCCGGTGCTGGGGAGGGGATATATAATGCCGGTGCTGGGGGGGGGTATATATATATTGCTGGGGGGAGGGATATATAATGCTGGTTCAGGTGGGGAGATATAATGCCAGTACTGGGGGAAGATATAATGCCGGTGCAGGTGGGGAGATATAATGCTGGTGCGGGTGGGGAGATATAATGCTGGTGCTGGGGGAGGAGATATAATGCCAGCGCTGGGGGAGGAGATATAATGCCAGCGCTGGGGGGGCAGATATATAATGCTGGGGGAGGGAATATATAATGCCGGTGCTGGGTTGGGATATATAATGCCGGTGCTGGGGGGGGGATATATAATTCATGTGCTGGGGGGGGGGAATATATAATTCATGTGCTGGGGGGGATATATAATGCCAGTGCTGGGGGGAGGGATATATAATGCCAGTGCAGGTGGGGAGATATAATGCCAGTACTGGGGCGAGGGATATATAATGCCGGTGCAGGTGAGGAGATATAATGCCAGTGCTGGGGGGAGGGATATATAATGCCTGTGCAGGTGGGGAGATATAATGCCGGTGCAGGTGGGGAGATATAATGCCAGTACTGGGGGAGGAGATATAATGCCAGTGCAGGTGGGGAGATATAATGCCAGTACTGGGGCGAGGGATATATAATGCCGGTGCAGGTGAGGAGATATAATGCCGGTGCTGGGGGGAGGGATATATAATGCCTGTGCAGGTGGGGAGATATAATGCCGGTGCAGGTGGGGAGATATAATGCCAGTACTGGGGGAGGAGATATAATGCCAGTGCTGGGGGGGAGATATAATGCTGGTGCAGGCGGGGAGATATAATGCCAGTGCTGGGGGGAGGGATATATAATGCCGGTGCAGGTGGGGAGATATAATGCCAGTACTGGGGGAGGAGATATAATGCCGGTGCAGGTGGGGAGATATAATGCCAGTACTGGGGGAGGAGATATAATGCCGGTGCAGGTGGGGAGATATAATGCCAGTACTGGGGGGAGGGATATATAATGCCGGTGCAGGTGGGGAGATATAATGCCGGTGCGTGTGGGGAGATATAATGCTGGTGCAGGTGGGGAGATATAATGCCGATGCTGGGGGAGGAGATATAATGCCAGTACTGGGGGAAGATATAATGCCGGTGCAGGTGGGGAGATATAATGCCAGTACTGGGGGAAGATAAAATGCTGGTACTGGGGGAGGAGATATAATGCCAGTGCTGGGGGGAGGGATATATAATGCCGGTGCAGGTGGGGAGATATAATGCCAGTACTGGTGGAAGTTATAATGCCAGTACTGGGGGAGGAGATATAATACCGGTGCAGGTGGGGAGATATAATGCCGGTTCTGGGGGAGGAGATATAATGGCAGTACTGGGGTAAGATAAAATGCTGGTGCTGGGGGGGAGGGATATATATAATGCCGGTGCTGGGGGAAGATATAATGCCGGTGCAGGTGGGGAGATATAATGCCGGTACAGGGGGAAGATAAAATGCCGGTGCTGGGGGGGGGAGATATATAATGCCGGTGCTGGGGGGGGATATATAATGCCAGTGCTGAGGGAGGAGATATAATGCAGGTGCTGGGGGGGAGGAGATGTATAATGCTGGGGGGGAGGAGATATATAATGCTGGGGGGGAGGAGATATATAATGCTGGGGGGAGGAGATATATAATGCTGGGGGGGAGGAGATATATAATGCTGGGGGGGAGGAGATATATAATGCTGGGGGGGAGGAGATATATAATGCCAGTGCTGGGGGAGGAGATATAATGCCGGTGCTGGGGTAGGAGATATAATGCTGGTGCTGGGGAGATATATAATGCCGGTGCTGGGGGGGGGAATATATGATGCCGGTGCTGGGGGGGGGGATATATAATGCTGTTGGGGATATATAATGCCGGTGCTGGGGGGGGGGATATTTAATGCCGGTGCTGGGTTGGAATATATAATGCCAGTGCTGGGGGAGGAGATATAATGCCGGTGCTGGGGGGGAGGAGATAAATAATGCTTGGGGGGGGGAGATATATAATGCTGGTGCTGGGGGAGGAGACATAATGCCAGTGCTGGGGGGGGGAGATATATAATGCCGGTGCTGGGGGGGGGAGATATATAATGCCGGAGCTGGCGATATATAATGCCGGTGCTGGGGGGCGGGATATATAATGCCGGTGCTGGGGGGGTGGGTGATATATAATGCTGTTGGGGATATATATTGCCGGTGCTGGGGGGGGATATATAATGCCGGTTCTGGGGGGGGGGTTATATAATGCTTGGGGGGGGGATATATAATGCCGGTGCTGGGGAGGGATATATAATGTCGGTGCGGGGAGTGGATATATAGGGCTGGGGGGGAATATATAATGCTGGGGGGGGAGATATAATGTCAGTACTGGGGGGCGGGATATATAATATTAGGTGGGGGTATATAATGTTGGTGCTGGGGGACATATGATGCTGTGGTCACGCCCTGTATCCGGGGGCACCGCTGTTGCCATGGAAGGGCGAGGTGCCAGTCTCCTGCATGCAGACCTGATGGTATTTTTAGTTGTGATGAAGACATTGTACCATCCGCTGTATCTTGCTGCAGCTTTTTGTGGTTTCCATGGTGACAGCTGACCTAATTCAGAGGATACAGGCAGCGTTCCTCCGACGTTCACACTGGGTATTACAGGTGATGGGAAACATTTGTGTGACAGTGTTTATAATATTGCGCCATCATCTTTGCTCTCATGCGGACTATAATTCACAAGCAGTATATAATATATACACCAGCTCCCCCTCACATGGCACTCGCCGTACACCAGCCCCTCCTCCTCCTCACATGGAACTCCCCATACACCAGCTCCTCCCCCTCACATGGTACTCCCCGTACACCAGCTCCTCCCCCTCACATGGCACTCCCCGTACACCAGCTCCTCCCCCTCACATGGCACTTCCCGTACACCAGCTCCTCCCCCTCACATGGCACTCCCCGTACACCAGCTCCTCCCCCTCACATGGCACTCCCCGTACACCAGCTCCTCCTCCCCCTCACATGGCACTCCCCATACACCAGCTCCTCCCCCTCACATGGCACTCCCCATACACCAGCTCCTCCTCCCCCTCACATGGCACTCCCCGTACACCAGCTCCTCCCCCTCACATGGCACTCCCCGTACACCAGCTCCTCCCCCTCACATGGCACTCCCCGTACACCAGCTCCTCCCCCTCACATGGCACTCCCCGTACACCAGCTCCTCCCCCTCACATGGCACTCCCCGTACACCAGCTCCTCCTCCCCCTCACATGGCACTCCCCGTACACCAGCTCCTCCTCCCCCTCACATGGCACTCCCCGTACACCAGCTCCTCCTCCCCCTCACATGGCACTCCCCGTACACCAGCTCCTCCTCCCCCTCACATGGCACTCCCCATACACCAGCTCCTCCCCCTCACATGGCACTCCCCGTACACCAGCTCCTCCTCCCCCTCACATGGCACTCCCCGTACACCAGCTCCTCCTCCCCCTCACATGGCACTCCCCGTACACCAGCTCCTCCTCCCCCTCACATGGCACTCCCCATACACCAGCTCCTCCACCTCACATGGCACTCCCCGTACACCAGCTCCTCCTCCTCCCCCTCACATGGCACTCCCCGTACACCAGCTCCTCCCCCTTCCCCTCACATGGCACTCCCCGTACACCAGCCCCTTCTCCTCCCCCTCACATGGCACTCCCCGTACACCAGCCCCTTCTCCTCCCCCTCACATGGCACTCGCCGTACACCAGCCCCTCCTCCTCCTCACATGGCACTCGCCGTACACCAGCCCCTCCTCCTCCTCACATGGCACTCCCCATACACCAGCTCCTCCCCCTCACATGGCACTCCCCATACACCAGCTCCTCCCCCACACATGGCACTCCCCATACACCAGCTCCTCCCCCTCACATGGCACTCCCCGTACACCAGCTCCTCCCCCTCACATGGCACTCCCCGTACACCAGCTCCTCCTCCTCCTCCTCACATGGCACTCCCCATACACCAGCTCCTCCCCCACACATGGCACTCCCCATACACCAGCTCCTCCCCCTCACATGGCACTCCCCGTACACCAGCTCCTCCCCCTCACATGGCACTCCCCGTACACCAGCTCCTCCTCCTCCTCACATGGCACTCCCCATACACCAGATTACATTGCGTATGTCCCAGTGTGCGGGAGGTCAGTGTGGCTGCTGGCTGGGTTGTAGTTTAAACTTGGCACAATGCCCCGCTTCTCCCTGGCAGCTCTTCCTATGATGTTAATTGTGCTTCATTATTACATTCCTCTGTATGTTTTCTACTTGTACTTTGCGTATACAATGCAGGGGCAGCTGGACAAAATATGCCTGCCTGCGGAAGAAGGTGCCACATTTATCGCAGGTATTGTTCCTGAACGGCAACTTGTAGCCACTGGCTGCTCTCCTGTAATAAATAAAACACGCTGAGGACAGGTCAGCATAGGAAGTATTCTTTATGGTAAGGGCTACCACTAACGCACGCAGGGGACAAGTCAGCATAGAAAGGATTCTCTATGGTAAGGGCTGCCACTAACACATGCAGAGAACAGGACAACATAGGAATGATTCTCTAAGATAAGTGCTGCCACTAACACATGCAGAGGACAGGACAGCATAGGAATGATTCTCTATGATAAGTGCTGCCACTAGCACACGCAGAGGACAGGACAGCATAGAAAGGATTCTCCATGGTAAGGACTGCCACTAACACATTCAGATGACAGTACAGCATAGGAATGATTCTGTATGGTAAGGGCTGCCATTAAAATATGCAGAGGACAGTTCAATATAGAAAGGATGCCACTAACCTAGTGCTGAGGACAGCTCAGCATTGGAAGGATTCTCTATGGTAAGAGCTGCCACTAACACATGCAGAGTACAGGTCAGCATAGGAAATATCCTCTATGGTAAGGGCTGCCACTAACAGGCAGAGAACAGGACAGCATAGAAAGGATTCTCCATGGAAAGGGCTGCCACTAACACATGCAGAGAACAGGACAACATAGGAATGATTCTCTGATAAGAGCTGCCACTAACACACGCAGAGGACAGGACAGCATAGAAAGGATTCTCCATGGTAAGAGCTGCCACTAACACATGCAGAGGACAGAGCAGCATAGGGAGGATTCTCTATGGTAAGGGCTGCCACTAACACATGCAGAGGACAGAGAAGCATAGGAAGGATTCTCTATGGTAAGGGCTGCCACTAACACATGCAGAGGACAGAGAAGCATAGGAAGGATTCTCTATGGTAAGGGCTGCCACTAACACAATGCTGAACGTGCACGATCCTACTTTCGTTTAGTTTGGTCAAAACACCTTGCAACGCTTCTGAGCTATGTCACAGAGACTATTTTCCCTAAGAGCTATACATTGAGATGGTGCTAGCTCCCTTCCAGTACACACAACATGCTGAAAAAACAACTAAATTCCGTTCTCTAAATTGCTTATGAACCGTTTTTGTCTTCTAGGATTCGTCCAAATTGCAGAAGAAGTTGGGAGATGGTCCATCTGATGACAGTGCGAAGGTGGAGTCTGTACCTGTTCGTCCTGGGGAGGAGAAAGTTTCCACATCAAATCCTTCACCTTTGCACTCAGAAGTCATTGAGCACAACAAGGCAGCAACGCCTGGACACACTAGTAACCGAGACCCTGACTTAAAGGACAGGGTACTGGCAAACTGCACAGCCGCCAGCGTTACTGAAAAGCTCGCTCAGCTCATAGCAACATGCCCGCCTTCCAAGTCTTCCAAAATCAGAGCCAAAAAGCCGGCAACTTTAACCCCAGTCAGTATGGTTACCGAGAAGGACTCTTCCTCTCCTGCCGTAGGGCGTTCCAGTTCTCCTTCCGTCACTGCTAGCGGTAGCCCAGATAACGTTGGCAGGATGGGCAGCCAATTGTTACAAAGAAGTAATGTACGGCAAGTCAAGGACAGCATCTTAGAAAAGTTTTGTATTAGTAGAGAGGTACCTAGTACTGAAAAGGAGGTTTTTGAAGACAGGGCCGCGATACCAGGGGAGAAATGCTCTATTACTGAGCGCGATTTTCCTGAGGTCAACGTCCAGGAAAAGCTTTGTCCCGTATATTGCACTTCATTAGACTACCGTATGAGGGGGGCGTCTGATGCATCCACTGCTGTCTCACCGTTCAGTGCAGTTGGTGAGGGGAATCCGCCTTCACCGGCCCCAGCAACTTCTCTCGCATCCTCCTGTAGGAGCTCAGATGTGAATTGCCCCCAGCCCCCCTCAAATTCTTTGCACTTAAACCCTGACACATCACGTGTAGAATGTATTGATGAGCCAAGTGACAAAAGCCAGTTTACATCCGACACTGTACCCACTACCCTGGGCTGCAGAGCCTCTCCGCACTCTATAGACTTCTTACCAAAGGATAAAATATCTAAAGAGGTCAAAAGTGTCTGTAGCGAGAATGTAAGAAGAACTCATTTGCCCTCTGGGCCTTGTGTATCTAACAAAAAGCCCACCCAGCGAGTGGAACCCGGCTGTCACAAGTCAGACCCCTCTATTGTCAGCTTTGCAAGTTTGCTTAGGAAAAAGCAGTTGATAAAGGTTAGCGGTTTCACGGAGAAGCCGTTTCACTCTGGCCAACATGGGAACGCCAACGCACAGGCAAAGCATTTCAAAAAAAGGAAGGGGAAAAAGCCCAGGTGGACAAAAGTATCTCTGAAAACCTCTCAGTCCCCCAAGGAGTCAACAGAGCAAGGAATAATGAAAACAGGAAACAAGCTCCAACAGTATGGACCAGAAAAATGTGTGGGGGGGGATACATTTCTCGGCTATGTTCCTAAATCTGCATTGTCCAAACCAAGCACTTCCAATGATGAACCTATCAAGGAAACTCGCAATCCAGCTCCAAAGCTGTATAGTGCCCATAGGAACTACAAACTGGTTTTTCCTTCTAGAGATTTCTTAGGCACCCATAAACCTAAAAGAGGAAAGCCAAAAGGCAAGGACATGCCACATTTGGAAGGCACTCCCAAGAGAGCTTTAAAAATTCCAGCTTTTAAGGTAGTCTCACAGTCAAAAGAAGAGCAAGGGCCTCCTGTTCTTCAACCAGAGATCGAGATGCCATCTCTAAAGACAAGTCTGGCAAGACCGCTATTTCCCCGGAAAAGAGGGAGGCCGAGGAGGGATTCCGTCTCCCAAATGCGTTCTCCTCCCGTACTCTCTGTTGCACCTTTCCTGGTTACTGGTGGTCAAAGGCAAACCGATTGCGTAAGCGAGAAGCACCAAAATGAAGATCTCTTCAACAGCAAGTTCCAGACAGGAGATGAAGCCTACAAAATGGGCGACCACTGTGCCGAGCCAGACAGGAAATCTCGTAAGAGAAATAATGGGCAAATTGTGAAAACTATTATTCGAAAGATAAATAAGATGAAAACAATCAAAAGAAGGAAGCTGCTAAGTCAGATTCTTTCCAGTGCAGCCGAACAAAACTGCAAAGGACAAGTCCAAACAAAAGCCCAAGGTACGGTCTCCACACTAGCTGCCACGTTCAGTACTAGGTTAGGGCAGCAGATAAATGTCAGCAAGAAGGGAACCATCTACATTGGAAAGAGGAGAGGTAGGAAGCCAAAGGCAGTGACTGAATGTGATGTAACCAAGAGCCCTGTTAGTAACCCATTAGAAAATTCAGGTCAACAGGAGTCTACCACGACATTGGGTCAGATCGTGTCACCGATCACATCTCCAGCCAGCTCTAATTCCGAGGTTCTTCCCTCCCCAATTCGTTCGCTCTCGTCTGGGGTTAGTGGTGCCCAGAGTCCAATGAGCAGTGATGCCAGCTTTGTAGAGCCAAACCCTGTGCCATATATACACATGCACCCCAGGCATGGCACCTTTCTGCAGACACTCGCCATGAGGAAGGCTTCCAAGGACTCCAGACAGTTGTCCCCCCCGGCGCTATTGCCAAACTCTCCTCCTCACTTAAATGAAATGACCTCCTTGAAGGAAGCCACCTCTTCGCCCATAAGCGAGTCTCACAGCGACGAGACCGTCCCCAGTGACAGCGGCATCGGAACGGATAACAACAGCACGTCGGACCGGGCTGAGAAGTTCTGCGCTCAGAAGAAGAGGAGACACTCCTCCTTCGAGCACATCTCCCTCGTGACTCCGGAAACCTCCGCTGTCCTGAGCACCCTCAAGGAGAAGCACAAGTGTAAGCACAGGGGCTACGACTTCCTCAGCTATGACAAAATCAAACGGCAGAAGAGGAAACGTAAAAAGAAGTACCCGCCGCTGCGTAGTCGCCAGGATCCCGATTTCCTGGCAGAGCTAGAGGAGATCATGACTCGCCTCAGCGAGATCCACATAACTCACCGGAGTCGTCATTTCATCCCCAGGGATCTGCTCCCCACCATATTCCGTCTCCATTTCAACAGCTTTTACAGTCACCCAACCTTCCCATTGGATCCTTTGCACTACATCCGGAAACCGGATATGAAAAAGAAGAGGGGGCGGCCACCGAAAATGCGGGACGCGATTTCAGAGATGCCGTTTATGCGCGGCCTTGAGTTTCCCCTCTCCAGCACTGGTTTTTACCCGTCATACAGCATGCCTTACTCTCCCTCTCCTCTCACTGCCACTCCCATTGGCTTAAGTTATTATGGACGGTACCCGCCAACGCTCTATCCCCCTCCCCCTTCTCCTTCATTCACCACCCCGCTGCACCCCCCTTCATACATGCACACAGGCCATTTATTACTCAACCCCGGCAAGTATCATAAGAAAAAGCATAAGCTGCTCCGACAGGAGGCCTTCCTATCCGCCAGCCGGACCCCACTCCTGCCTGTGGGCACTTACCCCAGCGTCCCACCAGATATGGCCTATGGTTGGATGGTTGAGCACAAGCACAGGCATCGCCACAAACACAGAGAGCACCGATCCGACCAGCAGCAGCTCTCCATGGACTCTCTGGGTGGGGTCGGCTCTTCAAGAGCGGTTTTGGAATCTTTAAAGCGTTACAGGTTTGGGAAAGACAATAGTAACGACCGGTACAAACATAAAGACAAACACAGGTGTCACATAACTTGTAGTCACCTGACGCCCTCCAAGGGATTATTAGCCAGAGATGAGCAGTGGGCCCGGAGAGAGGCCGCCGAGAAGGCTTTGGGACTTCAGACTCCGTTGCAGATAGACTGTTGTAACAGTTCCCCGGGCCTCTCGTTAGGTGGGTTCGCTGCCAGCTCTGAGGCAGCAGGCAGTGATGAACACACCAATCTCTTCACAAGTGCAATAGGTAATTGCTATGGCAGCATATCCACGACCGCTGGGCGCAAAACGCTAAGCGACAGCCCATCCTTTTTTACAGACCACAGATCGGTGAGGAAGGAGACACTGCCAGCTCCAACAGGTAGGAACGCACAAGCGCTTACATACTGATCATGCCGCTATAGTAGTTACAGGAGCTTATCGCCATACTTTGTGTTCCTGTGGTCTCCCCATTTGTAATGGCATTCGCCATGGTGAAGCCCAATAATAAAAGGTTTCCTACGCTGCTGGAATTTATTCTACATTACCGGCAAATTGAGACCTATTTCTCTCTCGTGAGCGGTGTATAATCTACAGTTTATTAGGGCGTATTCCTCATGGAGGAAATCCGGTGGGAGAGAAGGGGCTGCCTGCTGGAAGATGCCTGGGCTTGTTACCACATGGCCATAACCTCTTGCATAGGAAGTGAAGGTCACTAGTGATTGGTCCTCAGGGAATGGACCTGCTGAGGGAACCTCAGAGACTCTTCATGCTGCTGTAACAGAAGACTTTAGTGGATAGGCCGCAGTGTCAGTGATATGGGGAGCACTCGACCAGGGTTTGTACCCATCGAGGCGCCTGACATGGCATTGCTGTATCCCTAGATAGCATTACCCAAGTCAGAGCTTTCATGCTCATGCAAGTTCCATGGACGTAGGACAGCTTTCCCCTGGTCATACTTCTTCTCTAGGCAGTCCATGCTGCTTCAGAAGGATGGACAGTGCATAGGAGGCGGTATATTACCATGTGCCACCTCATTGCTCCCACCTGATCCTGCAGCTGCTAGATCCTTTACCCCATCTGTGGTCAGCATCCGTCTCTGCGTTACAATGAGATGACTGTAGTGCGGGTCTCACGCCTGCCCCGCTCACATATGCTCCATGTTATTGTGCTGCTGGCTGTTTTCTAATGGCCTCTTTCATTCTGCTTAATATTGTACCTGACTTGATAAACGTTCTACCTGGTATAGCAGCAGGGATAATAGTGGAAGTACAGATACATAATGCATTTGGTGACCCTGGCAGGAAGAGCTCTGCCTTTGCAGATGACGGCGGCTTAGATGTGATAGAGGTAGCTCTGACATTGCAGGAAGAACGCCAGGCGACTTATTAATAGCATCTTCTAAAGTTATTCTTTACGCAGTACCATTGAGTAGTGACCTTCAGGCTGGAGTTACAGTATTTCCATGTATTGTAGAGGAGGGGTCCTGAGGGAGTAATGCAGTGTCTCTCATTCATAAGTACCTTCCCTGTGATAGGGATCACTGCGATGTGGGTGCTTAGGATACGGGATTAGGTTATAAGGATTACTGCGATGTGGGAGCACAGGATACGGGATTAGGTGATAGGGATCACTGTGATGTGGGAGCACAGGATACGGGATTAGGTGATAGGGGGTCACTGCGATGTGGGAGCACAGGAGACGGGATTAGGTGATGGGGAGCACAGGATACGGGATAAATTGATAGGGATCACTGCAATGTGGGTGCTTACTATACGGGATTAGGTTATAAGGATTACTGCGATGTGGGAGCACAGGATACGGGATTAGGTGCTAGGGTATCACTGCGATGTGGGAGCACAGGATACGGGATTAGGTGATAGGGATCACTGCGATGTGGGAGCACAGGATACGGGATTAGGTGATAGGGATCACTACGATGTGGAAGCTCAGGACACGGGATTAGGTGGTAGGGATCACTGCGATGTGGGAGCACAGGATACAGGATTAGGTTATAAGGATCACTGCGATGTGGGAGCACAGGATATGGGATTAGGTGATAGGGAGCACAGGATACGGGATTCGGGGGTAGGTATCACTGTGATGTGGGAGCACAGGATATGGGATTAGGGGGTAGGGATCACTGCGATGTGGGAGCACAGGATACAGTATTAAGTGATAGGGAGCACAGGATATGGGATTAGGTGATAGGGGTCACTGTGATGTGGGAGCACAGGATATGGGATTAGGTGATAGGGGTCACTGCGATGTGGGAGCACAGGATACGGGATTAGGTGATGGGTATCACTGTGATGTGGGAGCACAGGATATGGGATTAGGTGATAGGGGTCACTGCGATGTGGGAGCACAGGATACGGGATTAGGTGATAGGGGGTCACTGCGATGTGGGTGCTTAGGATACGGGATTAGGTTATAAGGATTACTGCGATGTGGGAGCACAGGATACGGGATTAGGTGATAGGGATCACTGTGATGTGGGAGCACAGGATACGGGATTAGGTGATAGGGGGTCACTGCGATGTGGGAGCACAGGAGACGGGATTAGGTGATGGGGAGCACAGGATACGGGATAAATTGATAGGGATCACTGCAATGTGGGTGCTTACTATACGGGATTAGGTTATAAGGATTACTGCGATGTGGGAGCACAGGATACGGGATTAGGTGCTAGGGTATCACTGCGATGTGGGAGCACAGGATACGGGATTAGGTGATAGGGATCACTGCGATGTGGGAGCACAGGATACGGGATTAGGTGATAGGGATCACTACGATGTGGAAGCTCAGGACACGGGATTAGGTGGTAGGGATCACTGCGATGTGGGAGCACAGGATACAGGATTAGGTTATAAGGATCACTGCGATGTGGGAGCACAGGATATGGGATTAGGTGATAGGGAGCACAGGATACGGGATTCGGGGGTAGGTATCACTGTGATGTGGGAGCACAGGATATGGGATTAGGGGGTAGGGATCACTGCGATGTGGGAGCACAGGATACAGTATTAAGTGATAGGGAGCACAGGATATGGGATTAGGTGATAGGGGTCACTGTGATGTGGGAGCACAGGATATGGGATTAGGTGATAGGGGTCACTGCGATGTGGGAGCACAGGATACGGGATTAGGTGATGGGTATCACTGTGATGTGGGAGCACAGGATATGGGATTAGGTGATAGGGGTCACTGCGATGTGGGAGCACAGGATACGGGATTAGGTGATGGGGATCACTGTGATGTGGGAGCACAGGATACGGGATTAGGTGATGGGGATCACTGTGATGTGGGAGCACAGGATACGGGATTAGGTGATAGGGATCACTGCGATGTGGGAGCACAGGATACCGGGATTAGGTGATGGGGAGCGCACGATATGGGATTAGGTGATCGAGATCACTGCGATGTGGGAGCACAGGATACGGGATTAGGTAATGGGGATCACTGTGATGTGGGAGCACAGGATACGGGATTAGGTGATAGGGATCACTGTGATGTGGGACCACAGGATATGGGATTAGGTGATAGGGATCACTGCGATGTGGGACCACAGGATACGGGATTAGGTGATGGGGATCACTGTGATGTGGGAGCACAGGATACGGGATTAGGTGATGGGGATCACTGCGGGGGATCACTGTGATGTGGGACCAGAGGATACGGGATTAGGTGATAGGGATCACTGCGATGTGGGAGCACAGGATACGGGATTAGGTGATAGGGATCACTGTGATGTGGGAGCACAGGATACAGGATTAGGTGATAGGGATCACTGTGATGTGGGAGCACAGGATATGGGATTAGGTGATAGGGAGCACAGGATACGGGTTTAGTTTATAAGGATTACTGCGATGTGGAAGCACAGGATACAGGATTAGGTGATAGGGATCACTGCGATGTGGGAGCACAGGATATGGGATTAGGTGGTAGGGATCACTGTGATGTGGGAGCACAGGATACGGGATTAGGTGGTAGGGATCACTGCGATGTGGGAGCACAGGATACAGGATTAGGTGGTAGGGATCACTGCGATGTGGGAGCACAGGATACGGGATTAAGTGGTAGGGATCACTGTGATGTGGGAGCACAGGATACGGGATTAGGTAATAGGGATCACTGTGATGTGGGAGCACAGGATGTGGGATTAGGTGGTAGGGATCACTGCGATGTGGGAGCACAGGATATGGGATTAGGTGGTAGGGATCACTGTGATGTGGGAGCTCAGCACCCAGGGTTAGGTGATAGGGATTAGGATCTGGGATAGATAGATCAGTGGTCAGATATCCTTTGGATAGTAGTAATTTTGGTCCTGGGGATGGTTACTTATTGACAAGGACATAGTTGGGTGATGGGATTGGGTGGGGACTGACTGTGTACGATTTGTCCTGCAGGGACTTTCCATATCTGGATGAATCACTGTGAGTACTGCTGCTGTGATTAGTGTAAACCAGTAGGCAGGAATAAAATGACTGTATTACCAGCAGGACTCTGTGTCTGCGGATAAATGACTGAATTGCCACGTATGTGACTGGCAGCAGCCTCTGAGGTATTATACCTCTGTATTATAGGCTGTATTATACCTCTGTATAATAGGCTGTATTATACCTCTGTATTATAGGCTGTATTATAGGCTGTATAATGCATTGTACATACCTTATGTGTCCTATATACAAATTCATCTGAAAACTAAGAGAAAAACATTAATATCAAAAAATATTTAATTCAGCTTGGTCATTATATAATATGTCTAATAGAAAGCATAGTCCTATAGACCACACACGGCCGGCTTTATCAGACGCTAATTACTGTCCTTTCTCCATGTATTATATTTACTGTATGCTATTTACTACTCACCAAAATGTTTCTGCAATATTCTTCACCGTGCAGGGAATAGTACTCATATGGCGCCCCCCAGTGTCCACAGCACCGTACAAAGAATAGTACTCATATGGCGCCCCCCAGTGTTTTCAGCACCGTACACAGAATAGTACTCATATGGCGCCCCCCAGTGTTTTCAGCACCGTACAGGGAATAGTACTCATATGGCGCCCCTCAGTGTCCTCAGCACCGTACACAGAATAGTACTCATATGGCGCCCCCCAGTATCCTCAGCACTGTACACAGAATAGTACTCATATGGCGCCCCCCAGTGTCCTCAGCACCATACAGCAAATAGTACTCATATGGCACCCCCCAGTATCCTCAGCACCGTACAGGGAATAATACTCATATGGCGCCCCCCAGTGTCATTGGCACCATACAGGGAATAGTACTCATATGGCGCCCCCCAATGTCCTCAGCACCGTACAGGGAATAGTACTCATATGGCGCCCCCCAATGTCCTCAGCACCGTACAGGGAATAGTACTCATATGGCGCCCCCCAGTGTCCTCAGCACCGTACCGGGAATAGTACTCATATGGCGCCCACCAGTGTCAGTAGCACCGTACAAGGAATAGTACTCATATGGCGCCCCCCAGTGTCAGTAGCACCGTACAGGGAATAGTACTCATATGGCGCCCCCCAGTGTCAGTAGTACCGTACACAGAATAGTACTCATATGGCGCCCCCCAGTATCCTCAGCACCGTACACAGAATAGTACTCATATGGTGCCCCCCTAGTGTCAGTAGCACCATACAGGGAATAGTACTCATATGGCGCCCCCCAGTATCCTCAGCACCGTACACAGAATAGTACTCATATGGCGCCCCCCAGTGTCAGTAGCACCATACAGGGAATAGTACTCATATGGCGCCCCCCATTGTCCTTAGCACCGTAACAGAGAATAGTACTCATATGGCGCCCCGCAGTGTCAGTAGAACCGTACAGAGAATAGTACTCATATGGCACCCCCAGTGTCAGTAGCACCGTACAGGGAATAGTACTCATATGGCGCCCCCCAGTGTCAGTAGCATCGTACAGAGAATAGTACTCATGGCGCCCCCCAGTGTCAGAACCACCGTACACAGAATAGTACTCATATGGCGCCCCCCAGTGTCAGTACCACCGTACACAGAATAGTACTCATATGGCGCCCCCCAGTGTCAGTAGCACCGTACAGAGAATAGTACTCATATGGCACCCCCCAGTGTCAGTAGCATCGTACAGAGAATAGTACTCATATGGCACCCCCCAGTGTCAGTAGAACCGTACAGAGAATAGTACTCATATGGCGCCCCCCAGTGTCAGTAGTACCGTACACAGAATAGTACTCATATGGCGCCCCCCAGTATCCTCAGCACCGTACACAGAATAGTACTCATATGGCGCCCCCCAGTGTCAGTAGCACCGTACAGGGAATAGTACTCATATGGCGCCCCCCAGTGTCAGTAGCACCGTACAGGGAATAGTACTCATATGGCGCCCCCCAGTGTCAGTAGCACCGTACAGAGAGAGGTATGCTATGTCGCCCCCTAGTGTCAGTAGCACCGTACAGGGAATAGTACTCATATGGCGCCCCCCAGTGTCAGTAGAACCATACAGAGAATAGTACTCATATGGCGCCCCCCAGTGTCGGTAGCACCGTACAGGGAATAGTACTCATATGGCGCCCCCCAGTGTCAGTAGCACCGTACAGGGAATAGTACTCATATGGCGCCCCCCAGTGTCAGTAGCACCGTACAGGGAATAGTACTCATATGGCGCCCCCCAGTGTCCTCAGCACCGTACAGAGAATAGTACTCATATGGCGCCCCCCAGTGTCCTCAGCACCGTACAGGGAATAGTTCTCATATGGCGCCCCCCAGTGTCAGTAGTACCGTACAGGGAATAGTACTCATATGGCGCCCCCCAGTGTCAGTAGCACCGTACAGGGAATAGTACTCATATGGCGCCCCCCAGTGTCAGTAGCACCGTACAGAGAGAGGTATGCTATGTCGCCCCCTAGTGTCAGTAGCACCGTACAGGGAATAGTACTCATATGGCGCCCCCCAGTGTCAGTAGAACCATACAGAGAATAGTACTCATATGGCGCCCCCCAGTGTCAGTAGCACCGTACAGGGAATAGTACTCATATGGCGCCCCCCAGTGTCAGTAGCACCGTACAGGGAATAGTACTCATATGGCGCCCCCCAGTGTCAGTAGCACCGTACAGGGAATAGTACTCATATGGCGCCCCCCAGTGTCCTCAGCACCGTACAGAGAATAGTACTCATATGGCGCCCCCCAGTGTCCTCAGCACCCTTCAGGGAATAGTTCTCATATGGCGCCCCCCAGTGTCAGTAGTACCGTACACAGAATAGTACTCATATGGCGCCCCCCAGTATCCTCAGCACCGTACACAGAATAGTACTCATATGGCGCCCCCCAGTGTCAGTAGCACCATACAGGGAATAGTACTCATATGGCGCCCCCCAGTGTCAGTGGCACCATACAGAGAATAGTACTCATATGGCGCCCCCCAGTGTCAGTAGCACCGTACAGAGAATAGTACTCATATGGCGCCCCCAGTGTCAGTAGCACCGTTTAGGGAATAGTACTCATATGGCGCCCCCCCCAGTGTCAGTAGCATCGTACAGAGAATAGTACTCATATGGCGCCCCCCCAGTGTCAGTAGAACCGTACAGAGAATAGTACTCATATGGCGCCCCCCAGTGTCAGTAGAACCGTACAGAGAATAGTACTCATATGGCGCCCCCCAGTGTCAGTAGCACCGTACAGGGAATAGTACTCATATGGCGCCCCCCAGTGTCCTCAGCACCGTACAGAGAATAGTACTCATATGGCGCCCCCCAGTGTCAGTAGCACCGTACAGGGAATAGTACTCATATGGCGCCCCCCAGTGTCAGTAGCACCGTACAGGGAATAGTACTCATATGGCGCCCCCCAGTGTCAGTAGCACCGTACAGGGAATAGTACTCATATGGCGCCCCCCAGTGTCAGTAGCACCGTACAGGGAATAGTACTCATATGGCGCCCCCCAGTGTCGGTAGCACCGTACACGGAATAGTACTCATATGGCGCCCCCCAGTATCCTCAGCACCGTACACAGAATAGTACTCATATGGCGCCCCCCAGTATCCTCAGCACCGTACACAGAATAGTACTCATATGGCGCCCCCCAGTGTCAGTAGCACCATACAGGGAATAGTACTCATATGGCGCCCCCCATTGTCCTCAGCACCGTACAGGGAATAGTACTCATATGGCGCCCCCCAGTGTCAGTAGCACCGTACAGGGAATACTACTCATATGGCGCTCCCCAGTGTCAGTAGCACCGTACAGAGAGAGGTATGCTATGGCTAGTAATATAGGTGTAATAATGGGGCTAGTAGTTTTCTCCATACGCTGCCGCTATATTAATCTATGTAACGTTTCAGCGTCACAAGAGCGAGGCCTCCGGACCCCAGAGACAGTGACCTGTAGCCCACCCAGGAGGAGGACGCTATCGGAGAGCACTTCGTGTTCCGGTGAGTGACCTCCATGTGCTGAGTGCACATAGGCATTAAGAACTACTAATCCCAGCTTACCTTAATGATGATAATGGCTGAGTATTGCCATCACTGTGACTTCTGCTCATCTTTAATCTTTTGTGAACCAGGTGACCAGTAAAAACATGGCGACCATGTGGGGTGTCTCATACCGCATGCTATACTTCACCATAAGTACGGCAGTAATTCCGACTGTCATAAAATCCATTCTCCCTTACGGTATAACAATAATAAATAGGGAATAAAGTGGGGAGCTGTGATTGGCCGTACCGCTGTCTTCCTCAGTGTCCGGAGCCGCAGTGTAACAATCCTGAGAATGGCGGCTTTGTGCGGGGTAATAGTGTGTACGGCACATCCACGAGCCTTTGTGCGGGGTAATAGTGTGTACGGCACATCCACGAGCGGATACATCAGGCTGCAGTACCGGGTGCTGCCAGTGGGGGTGTAACTATAACTGTAATAACATTAATCACCTGCGTCTTTATCGTGTTGGAAGCACACGGACGTATGTTGGTGAGGTTATGGGGTGCCGTATGGTGGGGAGATCCCCCATTAGCTCCCTGGAGCTATAACCAATGGCCGCTGATTCCCTGTGGGATGTTGGTGCCGCTCACACGTGACTCTTATATACGCCTTCTGATTTATATTATATGATTTCTGGGTTAGCGCTATTGCAGATTGTACGGCAATGAATAGCGCTATTTTGTCCTCCTTTCAGTGATGGGCGTTGCTCTGCGCGGTGCACGGAACGCCTCTGCTGCGGATGAGCCCGTGGACTGCTTGCTCCAGCGTTCGGCGTATGGGGAGAAGCAGAGCCCTTTGGACAAGACCATGGACTCTTTCTTCTCCAGCCCTGCTGCTATTCCCGCCTCGCCCAGCCCGGCTAGAGCATACGGCCGCGAGAAAGGTCAGAGCAAGCCAGAGTCTCTTCTCGTCACCACGTCGGCAGCGCAACAGCCCTGTAATGATGTCATGGCGGGGTCCTCCAGCCGGCTGCCCAGTAACTGCCCTAATCTGTGCCTGAAGAGGAGCATGGTGGAGGCCATGCACAAACAGGCCCGGCGGATGTACAACTACGACACAATCCTGGCGTCTAAGAGGAACCTGGACCATGTCAATAAGATCCTGAAGGCCAAGAAATTGCAGAGACAGTCGCGTACAGGAAACAACATTGTGAAGAGGCGGCCAGGGAGACCCAGGAAGTACCCCCTCCCCATAGAGCTGGTCACCCGCCTGATGAGCAGCCCAAGAGCTGACACGGTCACCGACGTCATTGAGGCTGTAGTGCAAGGCGTCAGCCTGGGGCCGGAGCACCGGAAAGGCTGGAAAAGGAAGCGCCTGGTCATAGGGACACCAGGAAAGATCCATCCGAAATCTATGATGGATGAGGAGCAGGAGAGCAGCACAAGGTACCCCTATAGCCCTTACATAGTCCTATAGGTGCCTGCTCAGAGCATGGCGTCTGCGTTACTAACCCTCCTCCTCCTTTATTCTACAGTGTGGCCCAATTCGCCTTCCTAGACGTTTGCACTGGCCAGGAGGTGGGCCGGATCCGTGACGACTGCAGCGCTATTAGGTCACGTCACCTCATACCGCTGGGGCAGCGAGAGAAGAAGATGACTCGCCCTCCCAAAAAGAAGTTCCAAAAAGCTGGTCTCTTCTCCGACGTGTACAAGTCTTCTGAGTGAGTCCTAGTACGGCTCATTATAACTCATAGGTTACAGCCATTAATTATATATATATATATATATATATATATATATATATATATATATACACTACAGAATCATATTACTTCTTACCAAGAGGATTTAAAGTAGTTTGTCTGTAGTGTCCATACGTCACTCTCACCTGTCTCCTTCTATTACAGCCCCAAAACTCGGCTCATGCAACTAAAGAAGGAAAAGTTGGAGTATGTTCCCCGGGAGCATGAATATGGCCTCCTGCCTGCACCCATCCATATTGGTGAGTTACACTACACACATGTAATGTATCTGGTATAGAGAGTGTCACTGCCCCTGTCACATGCAGCCCTGTCCTCACTAACACATCACTCATCTCCTGATATACTCTGTGCTGCTGGGGACCCTGCTCCTTCCACTATATAACTCTCAGTCTGTGACTTCCTGCTGCCCCCATTCCCCTCCTCACATCATGTCACTGCCCCTGTCACATGCAACCCTGTCCTCACTAACACATCACTCATCTCCTGATATACTCTGTGCTGCTGGGGACCCTGCTCCTCCCACTATATAACTCTCAGTCTGTGACTTCCTGCTGCCCCCATTCCCCTCCTCACATCATGTCACTGCCCCTGTCACATGCAGCCCTGTCCTCACTAACACATCACTCATCTCCTGATATACTCTGTGCTGCTGGGGACCCTGCTCCTCCCACTATATAACTCTCAGTCTGTGACTTCCTGCTGCCCCCATTCCCCTCCTCACATCATGTCACTGCCCCTGTCACATGCAGCCCTGTCCTCACTAACACATCACTCATCTCCTGATATACTCTGTGCTGCTGGGGACCCTGCTCCTCCCACTATATAACTCTCAGTCTGTGACTTCCTGCTGCCCCCATGCCCCTCCTCACATCATGTCACTGCCCCTGTCACATGCAGCCCTGTCCTCACTAACACATCACTCATCTCCTGATATACTCTGTGCTGCTGGGGACCCTGCTCCTCCCACTATATAACTCTCAGTCTGTGGCTTCCTGCTGCCTCCATTCCCCTCCTCACATCATGTCACTGCCCCTGTCACATGCAGCCCTGTCCTCACTAACACATCACTCATCTCCTGATATACTCTGTGCTGCTGGGGACCCTGCTCCTTCCACTATATAACTCTCAGTCTGTGACTTCCTGCTGCCTCCATTCCCCTCCTCACATCATGTCACTGCCCCTGTCACATGCAGCCCTGTCCTCACTAACACATCTCTCATCTCCTGATATTCTCTGTGCTGCTGGGGACCCTGCTCCTCCCACTATATAACTCTCAGTCTGTGGCTTCCTGCTGCTCCATTCCCCTCCTCACATCATGTCACTGCCCCTGTCACATGCAGCCCTGTCCTCACTAACACATCACTCATCTCCTGATATACTCTGTGCTGCTGGGGACCCTGCTCCTCCCACTATATAACTCTCAGTCTGTGACTTCCTGCTGCCCCCATTCCCCTCCTCACATCATGTCACTGCCCCTGTCACATGCAGCCCTGTCCTCACTAACACATCACTCATCTCCTGATATACTCTGTGCTGCTGGGGACCCTGCTCCTCCCACTATATAACTCTCAGTCTGTGGCTTCCTGCTGCCTCCATTTCCTTCCCAATCCCCTTAAACCCAATATTATCCTGAGCCAGCCTAGGTAGTGTGATCCAGGATTACTGAGTGTATAGAGGAGAGATATCACCAGGTGACAGTGACTGATGTACAGGACTCTTATAGAGACACAATAGGTGACTGTATTATACTATTACCTGATAGTGATGTATATAGCCTAGGTAGTGTGATCCAGGATTACTGAGTGTATAGAGGAGAGATATCACCAGGTGACAGTGACTGATGTACAGGACTCTTATAGAGACACAATAGGTGACTGTATTATACTATTACCTGATAGTGATGTATATAGCCTAGGTAGTGTGAGCCAGGATTACTGAGTGTATAGAGGAGAGATATCACCAGGTGACAGTGACTGATGTACAGGACTCTTATAGAGACACAATAGGTGACTGTATTATACTATTACCTGATAGTGATGTATATAGCCTAGGTAGTGTGATCCAGGATTACTGAGTGTATAGAGGAGAGATATCACCAGGTGACAGTGACTGATGTACAGGACTCTTATAGAGACACAATAGGTGACTGTATTATACTATTACCTGATAGTGATGTATATAGCCTAGGTAGTGTGAGCCAGGATTACTGAGTGTATAGAGGAGAGATATCACCAGGTGACAGTGACTGATGTACAGGACTCTTATAGAGACACAATAGGTGACTGTATTATACTATTACCTGATAGTGATGTATATAGCCTAGGTAGTGTGAGCCAGGATTACTGAGTGTATAGAGGAGAGATATCACCAGGTGACAGTGACTGATGTACAGGGCTCTTATAGAGACACAATAGGTGACTGTATTATACTATTACCTGATAGTGATGTATATAGCCTAGGTAGTGTGAGCCAGGATTACTGAGTGTATAGGGGGAGATATCACCAGGTGACAGTGACTGATGTACAGGACTCTTATAGAGACACAATAGGTGACTGTATTATACTATTACCTGATAGTGATGTATATAGCCTAGGTAGTGTGAGCCAGGATTACTGAGTGTATAGAGAGAGATATCACCAGGTGACAGTGACTGATGTACAGGGCTCTTATAGAGACACAATAGGTGACTGTATTATACTATTACCTGATAGTGATGTATATAGCCTAGGTAGTGTGAGCCAGGATTACTGAGTGTATAGAGGGAGAGATATCACCAGGTGACAGTGACTGATGTACAGGACTCTTATAGAGACACAATAGGTGACTGTATTATACTATTACCTGATAGTGATGTATATAGCCTAGGTAGTGTGATCCAGGATTACTGAGTGTATAGAGGAGAGATATCACCAGGTGACAGTGACTGATGTACAGGACTCTTATAGAGACACAATAGGTGACTGTATTATACTATTACCTGATAGTGATGTATATAGCCTAGGTAGTGTGATCCAGGATTACTGAGTGTATAGGGGGAGAGATATCACCAGGTGACAGTGACTGATGTACAGGACTCTTATAGAGACACAATAGGTGACTGTATTATACTATTACCTGATAGTGATGTATATAGCCTAGGTAGTGTGAGCCAGGATTACTGAGTGTATAGAGAGAGAGATATCACCAGGTGACAGTGACTGATGTACAGGACTCTTATAGAGACACAATAGGTGACTGTATTATACTATTACCTGATAGTGATGTATATAGCCTAGGTAGTGTGATCCAGGATTACTGAGTGTATAGAGGAGAGATATCACCAGGTGACAGTGACTGATGTACAGGGCTCTTATAGAGACACAATAGGTGACTGTATTATACTATTACCTGATAGTGATGTATATAGCCTAGGTAGTGTGATCCAGGATTACTGAGTGTATAGAGGAGAGATATCACCAGGTGACAGTGACTGATGTACAGGACTCTTATAGAGACACAATAGGTGACTGTATTATACTATTACCTGATAGTGATGTATATAGCCTAGGTAGTGTGATCCAGGATTACTGAGTGTATAGGGGGAGAGATATCACCAGGTGATAGTGACTGATGTACAGGGCTCTTATAGAGACACAATAGGTGACTGTATTATACTATTACCTGATAGTGATGTATATAGCCTAGGTAGTGTGATCCAGGATTACTGAGTGTATAGAGAGATATCACCAGGTGACAGTGACTGATGTACAGGGCTCTTATAGAGACACAATAGGTGACTGTATTATACTATTACCTGATAGTGATGTATATAGCCTAGGTAGTGTGAGCCAGGATTACTGAGTGTATAGAGGAGAGATATCACCAGGTGACAGTGACTGATGTACAGGACTCTTATAGAGACACAATAGGTGACTGTATTATACTATTACCTGATAGTGATGTATATAGCCTAGGTAGTGTGATCCAGGATTACTGAGTGTATAGAGGGAGAGATATCACCAGGTGACAGTGACTGATGTACAGGACTCTTATAGAGACACAATAGGTGACTGTATTATACTATTACCTGATAGTGATGTATATAGCCTAGGTAGTGTGATCCAGGATTACTGAGTGTATAGAGGAGAGATATCACCAGGTGACAGTGACTGATGTACAGGACTCTTATAGAGACACAATAGGTGACTGTATTATACTATTACCTGATAGTGATGTATATAGCCTAGGTAGTGTGATCCAGGATTACTGAGTGTATAGAGGGAGAGATATCACCAGGTGACAGTGACTGATGTACAGGGCTCTTATAGAGACACAATAGGTGACTGTATTATACTATTACCTGATAGTGATGTATATAGCCTAGGTAGTGTGATCCAGGATTACTGAGTGTATAGAGGAGAGATATCACCAGGTGACAGTGACTGATGTACAGGACTCTTATAGAGACACAATAGGTGACTGTATTATACTATTACCTGATAGTGATGTATATAGCCTAGGTAGTGTGAGCCAGGATTACTGAGTGTATAGAGGAGAGATATCACCAGGTGACAGTGACTGATGTACAGGACTCTTATAGAGACACAATAGGTGACTGTATTATACTATTACCTGATAGTGATGTATATAGCCTAGGTAGTGTGAGCCAGGATTACTGAGTGTATAGAGGAGAGATATCACCAGGTGACAGTGACTGATGTACAGGACTCTTATAGAGACACAATAGGTGACTGTATTATACTATTACCTGATAGTGATGTATATAGCCTAGGTAGTGTGAGCCAGGATTACTGAGTGTATAGAGGAGAGATATCACCAGGTGACAGTGACTGATGTACAGGACTCTTATAGAGACACAATAGGTGACTGTATTATACTATTACCTGATAGTGATGTATATAGCCTAGGTAGTGTGAGCCAGGATTACTGAGTGTATAGAGAGATATCACCAGGTGACAGTGACTGATGTACAGGGCTCTTATAGAGACACAATAGGTGACTGTATTATACTATTACCTGATAGTGATGTATATAGCCTAGGTAGTGTGATCCAGGATTACTGAGTGTATAGAGGAGAGATATCACCAGGTGACAGTGACTGATGTACAGGACTCTTATAGAGACACAATAGGTGACTGTATTATACTATTACCTGATAGTGATGTATATAGCCTAGGTAGTGTGAGCCAGGATTACTGAGTGTATAGAGGAGAGATATCACCAGGTGACAGTGACTGATGTACAGGACTCTTATAGAGACACAATAGGTGACTGTATTATACTATTACCTGATAGTGATGTATATAGCCTAGGTAGTGTGAGCCAGGATTACTGAGTGTATAGAGGAGAGATATCACCAGGTGACAGTGACTGATGTACAGGGCTCTTATAGAGACACAATAGGTGACTGTATTATACTATTACCTGATAGTGATGTATATAGCCTAGGTAGTGTGAGCCAGGATTACTGAGTGTATAGAGAGAGAGATATCACCAGGTGACAGTGACTGATGTACAGGACTCTTATAGAGACACAATAGGTGACTGTATTATACTATTACCTGATAGTGATGTATATAGCCTAGGTAGTGTGATCCAGGATTACTGAGTGTATAGAGAGATATCACCAGGTGACAGTGACTGATGTACAGGACTCTTATAGAGACACAATAGGTGACTGTATTATACTATTACCTGATAGTGATGTATATAGCCTAGGTAGTGTGATCCAGGATTACTGAGTGTATAGAGGAGAGATATCACCAGGTGACAGTGACTGATGTACAGGACTCTTATAGAGACACAATAGGTGACTGTATTATACTATTACCTGATAGTGATGTATATAGCCTAGGTAGTGTGATCCAGGATTACTGAGTGTATAGGGGGAGAGATATCACCAGGTGACAGTGACTGATGTACAGGGCTCTTATAGAGACACAATAGGTGACTGTATTATACTATTACCTGATAGTGATGTATATAGCCTAGGTAGTGTGATCCAGGATTACTGAGTGTATAGAGGAGAGATATCACCAGGTGACAGTGACTGATGTACAGGACTCTTATAGAGACACAATAGGTGACTGTATTATACTATTACCTGATAGTGATGTATATAGCCTAGGTAGTGTGATCCAGGATTACTGAGTGTATAGAGGAGAGATATCACCAGGTGACAGTGACTGATGTACAGGACTCTTATAGAGACACAATAGGTGACTGTATTATACTATTACCTGATAGTGATGTATATAGCCTAGGTAGTGTGATCCAGGATTACTGAGTGTATAGAGGAGAGATATCACCAGGTGACAGTGACTGATGTACAGGACTCTTATAGAGACACAATAGGTGACTGTATTATACTATTACCTGATAGTGATGTATATAGCCTAGGTAGTGTGATCCAGGATTACTGAGTGTATAGAGGAGAGATATCACCAGGTGAGAGTGACTGATGTACAGGACTCTTATAGAGACACAATAGGTGACTGTATTATACTATTACCTGATAGTGATGTATATAGCCTAGGTAGTGTGATCCAGGATTACTGAGTGTATAGAGAGAGATATCACCAGGTGACAGTGACTGATGTACAGGACTCTTATAGAGACACAATAGGTGACTGTATTATACTATTACCTGATAGTGATGTATATAGCCTAGGTAGTGTGAGCCAGGATTACTGAGTGTATAGAGGAGAGATATCACCAGGTGACAGTGACTGATGTACAGGACTCTTATAGAGACACAATAGGTGACTGTATTATACTATTACCTGATAGTGATGTATATAGCCTAGGTAGTGTGAGCCAGGATTACTGAGTGTATAGAGGGAGAGATATCACCAGGTGACAGTGACTGATGTACAGGACTCTTATAGAGACACAATAGGTGACTGTATTATACTATTACCTGATAGTGATGTATATAGCCTAGGTAGTGTGATCCAGGATTACTGAGTGTATAGAGGAGAGATATCACCAGGTGACAGTGACTGATGTACAGGACTCTTATAGAGACACAATAGGTGACTGTATTATACTATTACCTGATAGTGATGTATATAGCCTAGGTAGTGTGAGCCAGGATTACTGAGTGTATAGAGGAGAGATATCACCAGGTGACAGTGACTGATGTACAGGACTCTTATAGAGACACAATAGGTGACTGTATTATACTATTACCTGATAGTGATGTATATAGCCTAGGTAGTGTGATCCAGGATTACTGAGTGTATAGGGGGAGAGATATCACCAGGTGACAGTGACTGATGTACAGGACTCTTATAGAGACACAATAGGTGACTGTATTATACTATTACCTGATAGTGATGTATATAGCCTAGGTAGTGTGATCCAGGATTACTGAGTGTATAGAGGGAGAGATATCACCAGGTGACAGTGACTGATGTACAGGACTCTTATAGAGACACAATAGGTGACTGTATTATACTATTACCTGATAGTGATGTATATAGCCTAGGTAGTGTGATCCAGGATTACTGAGTGTATAGAGGAGAGATATCACCAGGTGACAGTGACTGATGTACAGGACTCTTATAGAGACACAATAGGTGACTGTATTATACTATTACCTGATAGTGATGTATATAGCCTAGGTAGTGTGAGCCAGGATTACTGAGTGTATAGAGAGATATCACCAGGTGACAGTGACTGATGTACAGGACTCTTATAGAGACACAATAGGTGACTGTATTATACTATTACATGATAGTGATGTATATAGCCTAGGTAGTGTGATCCAGGATTACTGAGTGTATAGAGAGATATCACCAGGTGACAGTGACTGATGTACAGGACTCTTATAGAGACACAATAGGTGACTGTATTATACTATTACCTGATAGTGATGTATATAGCCTAGGTAGTGTGAGCCAGGATTACTGAGTGTATAGAGGGAGAGATATCACCAGGTGACAGTGACTGATGTACAGGACTCTTATAGAGACACAATAGGTGACTGTATTATACTATTACCTGATAGTGATGTATATAGCCTAGGTAGTGTGATCCAGGATTACTGAGTGTATAGAGAGATATCACCAGGTGACAGTGACTGATGTACAGGACTCTTATAGAGACACAATAGGTGACTGTATTATACTATTACCTGATAGTGATGTATATAGCCTAGGTAGTGTGATCCAGGATTACTGAGTGTATAGAGGAGAGATATCACCAGGTGACAGTGACTGATGTACAGGACTCTTATAGAGACACAATAGGTGACTGTATTATACTATTACCTGATAGTGATGTATATAGCCTAGGTAGTGTGATCCAGGATTACTGAGTGTATAGAGGAGAGATATCACCAGGTGACAGTGACTGATGTACAGGACTCTTATAGAGACACAATAGGTGACTGTATTATACTATTACCTGATAGTGATGTATATAGCCTAGGTAGTGTGATCCAGGATTACTGAGTGTATAGAGGAGAGATATCACCAGGTGACAGTGACTGATGTACAGGACTCTTATAGAGACACAATAGGTGACTGTATTATACTATTACCTGATAGTGATGTATATAGCCTAGGTAGTGTGATCCAGGATTACTGAGTGTATAGAGGAGAGATATCACCAGGTGACAGTGACTGATGTACAGGACTCTTATAGAGACACAATAGGTGACTGTATTATACTATTACCTGATAGTGATGTATATAGCCTAGGTAGTGTGATCCAGGATTACTGAGTGTATAGAGGAGAGATATCACCAGGTGACAGTGACTGATGTACAGGACTCTTATAGAGACACAATAGGTGACTGTATTATACTATTACCTGATAGTGATGTATATAGCCTAGGTAGTGTGATCCAGGATTACTGAGTGTATAGAGAGATATCACCAGGTGACAGTGACTGATGTACAGGACTCTTATAGAGACACAATAGGTGACTGTATTATACTATTACCTGATAGTGATGTATATAGCCTAGGTAGTGTGAGCCAGGATTACTGAGTGTGTAGAGTATACAGATAGAGCTGGCACATCGGTGGCAGAGTAGGGTTACTACTTACTATTCCTGGCCGTATAATTTCCTAACGTTTGCCTAATGAGAGCGAATCCTCTGTGCTCCGCTGGCGTCCGGCCACCGTTAGTAAAAGAGGCTTTTGTTTTAGCCAGTGAGGTCATCACAGAAATAGCAAATTCCCAGCAGATGAAGCCGTTTCCTGGAACCTGCCGAGAATCCAGCCGTCTCCAATAAGGAGGAAGTAGGAGGAGGAGGTTGTAAGAGAAATGTTTTCTGGCTGTGCCGCACCCCTGTAGATACGGCTCAGACACTCGCTGTTCCCTCCTCCGTCTCCCCCATAGTACCACAGGTGGTGTCATTAGTTACTTGCAGTGGTCTCTGTGAGGGCGGCCATATAACGCTGCAGGACCTCACCCCCCACCCATTGTCTAGCTGTGGGAGGGCCTAAAAATGCCCTTGGGCGGTGTAGTGGCTATTTCCTCACAGCACTGAGGTCATAAGCTCAATTCACATCAGGGCCCTGTCTGTGTGGAGTTTGTATGTTCTCCATATTCTTTGTATGGGTTCCATCTCACAATACAAAACTGTACAGGAAGGTCATCTGGCTTCTGACATAAAATAGCCCTAGTGTGTGTCCATGTCATAGGGAATAACGAGTGTAAGCTCCACGGGCACAGGAAGTGATGTGACTGACATAGACTTTGTAAGCGCTGCACAGCACGTATGCACAGTATATATAACATTACACCCCCCCACTGCTATACTATACTATTGTGTGACCTAACATTACACCCCCCTTCTGTTATACTATTCAACTGTGTGACCTAATATTACACCCCCCTTCTGTTATACTATACTACTGTGTGACCTAATATTACACCCCCCTTCTGTTATACTATACTATTGTGTGACCTAACATTACACCCCCCTTCTGTTATACTATACTACTGTGTGACCTAATATTACACCCCCCTTCTGTTATACTATACTACTGTGTGACCTAGCATCACACCCCCCTTCTGTTATACTATTCAACTGTGTGACCTAATATTACACCCACCTTCTGTTATACTATTCTACTGTGTGACCTAACATTACACCCCCCCTTCTGTTATACTATACTACTGTGTGACCTAACATTACACCCCGCCTACTGCTATACTATACTACTGTGTGACCTAACATTACACCCACCTTCTATTATACTATACTACTGTGTGACCTAACATTACACCCCCCCTTCTGTTATACTATACTACTGTGTGACCTAACATTACACCCCCCCTTCTGTTATACTATACTATTGTGTGACCTAACATTACACCCCCCTTCTGTTATACTATACTATTGTGTGACCTAACATTACACCCCCCTTCTGCTATACTATACTACTGTGTGACCTAACATTACACCCCCCTTCTGTTATACTATACTACTGTGTGACCTAACATTACACCCCGCCTACTGCTATACTATACTACTGTGTGACCTAACATTACACCCACCTTCTATTATACTATACTACTGTGTGACCTAACATTACACCCCCTTCTGTTGTACTATACTACTGTGTGACCTAACATTACACCCACCTTCTATTATACTATACTACTGTGTGACCTAACATTACACTCCCCTTCTGTTATACTATACTACTGTGTGACCTAACATTACACCCCCCTTCTGTTATACTATACTACTGTGTGACCTAACATTACACCCCCCTTCTGTTATACTATACTACTGTGTGACCTAGCATTACACCCAACTTCTGTTATACTATACTACTGTGTGACCTAACATTACACCCCCCTTCTGTTATACTATACTACTGTGTGACCTAACATTACACTCCCCTTCTGTTATACTATACTACTGTGTGACCTAACATTACACCCCCCTTCTATTATACTATACTACTGTGTGACCTAACATTACACTCCCCTTCTGTTATACTATACTACTGTGTGACCTAACATTACACCCCCCTTCTGTTATACTATACTACTGTGTGACCTAGCATTACACCCAACTTCTGTTATACTATACTACTGTGTGACCTAACATTACACCCCCCTTCTGTTATACTATACTACTGTGTGACCTAACATTACACCCACCTTCTGTTATACTATACTACTGTGTGACCTAACATTACACCCCCCTTCTGCTATACTGTACTACTGTGTGACCTAACATTACACCCACCTTCTGTTATACTATACTACTGTGTGACCTAACATTACACCCCACTTCTGTTATACTATACTACTGTGTGACCTAACATTACACCCACCTTCTGTTATACTATACTACTGTGTGACGGGGTGGTGGGGGGGGGTCATAATTATCCGGCGGGGGGGGGGTCCTCATATTATCCGGCTTCTGGGTGGGGAGTCATCATTATCCAGCTGTAGGCGGGGGGTCCTCATTTTCCAGCTGTAGGCTGGGGGCGAGTCGTCATTATCCGGCTGTAGGCGCGGGGGGCGTCATCATTATCCGGGTGCAGGCGGGGGGGGGGGGGGGGGTTCATCATTGTCCGGGTGTGTGTGAACCACCACTGATACCTTTTGTGCAGTTTTTGGTTGCCTTATACTTTGTAATAGTCTCTCCTAGTCATTAATACTGATCTGTCTGAATTATATAGCTAAGCGTCTTGTGTAATCAGCATATATGTAACAAACGTGTGTATCTACCTCTGGTGTTTCAGGGAAATATCTCCGGCACAAGCGGAGTGACTTCCAGCTGCCGTATGACATTCTCTGGCAGTGGAAACACGATCAGGTAAGTGTTGGGGTTACTGTGTGACCTGTGGCTCCGGTATAATGCTTCCTGTAACAGAATTATCCGCTTGCCATCGAGTAACTGGGTGATGGACTTCTCAGGTGCTCTCTGCCATTGTGCGGTCACATGATACTAGGCACGGTCACTGGGTTCTCAGGTGCTCTCTGCCATGGTGCGGTCACATGATACTAGGCACGGTCACTGGGTTCTCAGGTGCTCTCTGCCATGGTGCGATCACATGATACTAGGCACGGTCACTGGGTTCTCAGGTGCTCTCTGCCATGGTGCGATCACATGATACTAGGCACGGTCACTGGGTTCTCAGGTGCTCTCTGCCATGGTGCGGTCACATGATACTAGGCACGGTCACTGGGTTCTCAGGTGCTCTCTGCCATGGTGCGGTCACATGATACTAGGCACGGTCACAGGGTTCTCAGGTGCTCTCTGCCATGGTGCGGTCACATGATACTAGGCACGGTCACTGGGTTCTCAGGTGCTCTCTGCCATGGTGCGGTCACATGATACTAGGCACGGTCACTGGGTTCTCAGGTGCTCTCTGCCATGGTGCGGTCACATGATACTAGGCACGGTCACTGGGTTCTCAGGTGCTCTCTGCCATGGTGCGGTCACATGATACTAGGCACGGTCACTGGGTTCTCAGGTGCTCTCTGCCATGGTGCGGTCACAGGGTTCTCAGGAGCTCTCTGCCACGGTGCGGTCACATGATACTAGGCACGGTCACAGGGTTCTCAGGTGCTCTCTGCCACGGTGCGGTCACATACTAGGGACGGGCGCTGGGTTCTCAGGTGCTCTCTGCCACGGTGCGGTCACATGATACTAGGGACAGTCACAGGGCTGACCTTACAGGTGCCCCGTGTGGTTATTGCTGGCTGTGTTACTGTTCCATGTGTAAGCTGGAGAGAGGTCAGCGACAACACACTGAGATGAGACCAGGGAAGGGGGCATTGGGCTACTACCCCTAACGGGGCATCCTCAGGACTACTTTACCTATGTTTTTGTACTATTTGTGAATGTTTCCTTTGTTACCAAATGATTGCTCTTACTGGTACTAGGGATACAGAGAGGCACCACTGAGCTCTTACTGGTACTAGGGGTACAGAGAGGCACCACTGAGCTCTTACTGGTACTAGGGATAGAGGGAGGCACCACTGAGCTCTTACTGGTACCAGGGGTACAGAGAGACACCACTGAGCTCTTACTGGTACTAGGGATACAGAGAGGCACTACTGAGCTCTTACTGGCACTAGGGATACAGAGAGGCACCACTGAGCTCTTACTGGTACTAGAGATACAGAGAGGCACCACTGAGCTCTTACTGGTACTAGGGATACAGAGAGGCACCACTGAGCTCTTACTGGTACTAGAGATACAGAGAGGCACCACTGATCTCTTACTGTTACTAGGGGTACAGAGGCACCACTGAGCTCTTACTGGTACTAGGGATACAGAGAGGCACCACTGAGCTCTTACTGGTACTAGGGATACAGAGAAGCACCACTGAGCTCTTACTGGTACTAGAGATACAGGGAGGCGCCACTGAGCTCTTACTGGTACTAGGGATACAGAGAAGCACCACTGAGCTCTTACTGGTACTAGGGATACAGAGAAGCACCACTGAGCTCTTACTGGTACTAGGGGTACAGGGAGGCACCACTGAGCTCTTACTCGTACTAGAGGTACAGGGAGGCACCACTGAGCTCTTACTGGTACTAGGGGTGCAGAGAGGCACCACTGAGCTCTTACTGGCACTAGGGATACAGAGAGGCACTACTGAGCTCTTACTGGTACTAGGGATACAGAGAGGCACCACTGAGCTCCTACTGGTACTAGAGATACAGGGAGGCACCTCTGAGCTCTTACTGGTACTAGGGATACAGAGAGGCACTACTGAGCTCCTACTGGTACTAGGGATACAGAGAGGCACCACTGAGCTCTTACTGGAACTAGGGGTACAGAGAGGCACCACTAAGCTCTTACTGTTACTAGGGATATAGAGGCACCACTGAGCTCTTACTGGTACTAGGGATACAGAGAGGCACTACTGAGCTCTTACTGGTACTAGGGATACAGAGAGGCACCACTGAGCTCTTACTGGTACTAAGGATACAGAGAGGCACCACTGAGCTTTTACATGTACTAGGGATACAGGGAGGCACCACTGAGCTCTTACTGGTACTAGGGATACAGAGAGGCACCACTGAGCTCTTACTGGTACTAGGGATACAGAGAGGCACCACTGAGCTCTTACTGGTACTAGGGATACAGAGAGGCACTACTGAGCTCCTACTGGTACTAGGGATACAGAGAGGCACCACTGAGCTCTTACTGGAACTAGGGGTACAGAGAGGCACCACTAAGCTCTTACTGGTACTAGGGATATAGAGGCACCACTGAGCTCTTACTGGTACTAGGGATACAGAGAGGCACCACTGAGCTCTTACTGGTACTAAGGATACAGGGAGGCACCACTGAGCTTTTACATGTACTAGGGATGCAGAGAGGCACCACTGAGCTCTTACTGGTACTAGAGATAGAGAGGCACCACTGAGCTCTTACTGGTACTAGGGATACAGAGAGGCACCACTGAGCTCTTACTGGTACTAGGGATACAGAGAGGCACCACTGAGCTCTTACTGGTACTAGGGATACAGAGAGGCACCACTGAGCTCTTACTGGTACTAGGGGTACAGAGAGGCACCACTGAGCTCTTACTGGTACTAGGGGTACAGAGAGGCACCACTGAGCTCTTACTGGTACTAGGGATACAGAGAGGCACCACTGAGCTCTTACTGGTACTAGAGAGAGAGAGGCACCACTGAGCTCTTACTGGTACTAGGGATACAGAGAGGCACCACTGAGCTCTTACTGGAACTAGGGGTACAGGGAGGCACCACTGAGCTCTTACTGGTACTAGGGATACAGAGAGGCACCACTGAGCTCTTACTGGTACTAGAGATACAGGGAGGCACCACTGAGCTCTTACTGGTACTAGAGATACAGGGAGGCACCACTGAGCTCTTACTGGTACTAGGGATACAGAGAGGCACCACTGAGCTCTTACTGTTACTAGGGGTACAGGGAGGCACCACTGAGCTCTTACTGTTACTAGGGGTACAGAGAGGCACTACTGAGCTGTTACTAGGGATACAGAGAGGCACCACTGAGCTCTTACTGGTACTAGGGATACAGAGAGGCACCACTGAGCTCTTACTGGTACTAGGGATACAGAGAGGCACCACTGAGCTCTTACTGGTACTAGGGATACAGAGAGGCACCACTGAGCTCTTACTGGTACTAGGGGTACAGGGAGGCACCACTGAGCTCTTACTGGTACTAGAGATACAGGGAGGCACCACTGAGCTCTTACTGGTACTAGAGATACAGGGAGGCACCACTGAGCTCTTACTGGTACTATGGATACAGAGAGGCACCACTGAGCTCTTACTGGTACTAGAGATACAGGGAGGCACCACTGAGCTCTTACTGGTACTAGGGATACAGAGAGGCACCACTGAGCTCTTACTGGTACTAGGGATACAGAGAGGCACTACTGAGCTCCTACTGGTACTAGAGATACAGAGAGGCACTACTGAGCTCTTACTGTTACTAGGGATAGAGGGAGGCACCACTGAGCTTTTACATGTACTAGGGATGCAGAGAGGCACCACTGAGCTCTTACTGGTACTAGAGATAGAGAGGCACCACTGAGCTCTTACTGGTACTAGGGATACAGAGAGGCACCACTGAGCTCTTACTGGTACTAGGGATACAGAGAGGCACCACTGAGCTCTTACTGGTACTAGGGATACAGAGAGGCACCACTGAGCTCTTACTGGTACTAGGGGTACAGAGAGGCACCACTGAGCTCTTACTGGTACTAGGGGTACAGAGAGGCACCACTGAGCTCTTACTGGTACTAGGGATACAGAGAGGCACCACTGAGCTCTTACTGGTACTAGAGAGAGAGAGGCACCACTGAGCTCTTACTGGTACTAGGGATACAGAGAGGCACCACTGAGCTCTTACTGGAACTAGGGGTACAGATAGGCACCACTGAGCTCTTACTGGTACTAGAGATACAGGGAGGCACCACTGAGCTCTTACTGGTACTAGGGATACAGAGAGGCACCACTGAGCTCTTACTGTTACTAGGGGTACAGGGAGGCACCACTGAGCTCTTACTGTTACTAGGGGTACAGAGAGGCACTACTGAGCTGTTACTAGGGATACAGAGAGGCACCACTGAGCTCTTACTGGTACTAGGGGTACAGGGAGGCACCACTGAGCTCTTACTGTTACTAGGGGTACAGAGAGGCACTACTGAGCTGTTACTAGGGATACAGAGAGGCACCACTGAGCTCTTACTGGTACTAGGGATACAGAGAGGCACCACTGAGCTCTTACTGGTACTAGGGATACAGAGAGGCACCACTGAGCTCTTACTGGTACTAGGGATACAGAGAGGCACCACTGAGCTCTTACTGGTACTAGGGGTACAGGGAGGCACCACTGAGCTCTTACTGGTACTAGAGATACAGGGAGGCACCACTGAGCTCTTACTGGTACTAGAGATACAGGGAGGCACCACTGAGCTCTTACTGGTACTATGGATACAGAGAGGCACCACTGAGCTCTTACTGGTACTAGAGATACAGGGAGGCACCACTGAGCTCTTACTGGTACTAGGGATACAGAGAGGCACCACTGAGCTCTTACTGGTACTAGGGATACAGAGAGGCACTACTGAGCTCCTACTGGTACTAGAGATACAGAGAGGCACTACTGAGCTCTTACTGTTACTAGGGATAGAGGGAGGCACCACTGAGCTCTTACTGGTACTAGGGATACAGGGAGGCACCACTGAGCTCTTACTGGTACTAGGGATACAGAGAGGCACTACTGAGCTCTTACTGGTACTAGAGATACAGAGAGGCACCACTGAGCTCTTACTGGTACTAGAGATACAGGGAGGCACCACTGAGCTCTTACTGGTACTAGGGATACAGAGAGGCACCACTGAGCTCTTACTGGTACTAGGGATACAGAGAGGCACCACTGAGCTCTTACTGGTACTAGGGGTACAGAGAGGCACCACTGAGCTCTTACTGGTACTAGGGGTACAGAGAGGCACCACTGAGCTCTTACTGGTACTAGGGATACAGAGAGGCACCACTGAGCTCTTACTTTTACTAGAGAGAGAGAGGCACCACTGAGCTCTTACTGGAACTAGGGGTACAGATAGGCACCACTGAGCTCTTACTGGTACTAGAGATACAGGGAGGCACCACTGAGCTCTTACTGGTACTAGGGATACAGAGAGGCACCACTGAGCTCTTACTGTTACTAGGGGTACAGGGAGGCACCACTGAGCTCTTACTGTTACTAGGGGTACAGAGAGGCACTACTGAGCTGTTACTAGGGATACAGAGAGGCACCACTGAGCTCTTACTGGTACTAGGGATACAGAGAGGCACCACTGAGCTCTTACTGGTACTAGGGATACAGAGAGGCACCACTGAGCTCTTACTGGTACTAGGGATACAGAGAGGCACCACTGAGCTCTTACTGGTACTAGGGATACAGAGAGGCACCACTGAGCTCTTACTGGTACTAGGGGTACAGAGAGGCACCACTGAGCTCTTACTGGTACTAGGGGTACAGAGAGGCACCACTGAGCTCTTACTGGTACTAGGGATACAGAGAGGCACCACTGAGCTCTTACTGGTACTAGAGAGAGAGAGGCACCACTGAGCTCTTACTGGTACTAGGGATACAGAGAGGCACCACTGAGCTCTTACTGGAACTAGGGGTACAGATAGGCACCACTGAGCTCTTACTGGTACTAGAGATACAGGGAGGCACCACTGAGCTCTTACTGGTACTAGGGATACAGAGAGGCACCACTGAGCTCTTACTGTTACTAGGGGTACAGGGAGGCACCACTGAGCTCTTACTGTTACTAGGGGTACAGAGAGGCACTACTGAGCTGTTACTAGGGATACAGAGAGGCACCACTGAGCTCTTACTGGTACTAGGGATACAGAGAGGCACCACTGAGCTCTTACTGGTACTAGGGATACAGAGAGGCACCACTGAGCTCTTACTGGTACTAGGGATACAGAGAGGCACCACTGAGCTCTTACTGGTACTAGGGGTACAGGGAGGCACCACTGAGCTCTTACTGGTACTAGAGATACAGGGAGGCACCACTGAGCTCTTACTGGTACTAGAGATACAGGGAGGCACCACTGAGCTCTTACTGGTACTATGGATACAGAGAGGCACCACTGAGCTCTTACTGGTACTAGAGATACAGGGAGGCACCACTGAGCTCTTACTGGTACTAGGGATACAGAGAGGCACCACTGAGCTCTTACTGGTACTAGGGATACAGAGAGGCACTACTGAGCTCCTACTGGTACTAGAGATACAGAGAGGCACTACTGAGCTCTTACTGTTACTAGGGATAGAGGGAGGCACCACTGAGCTCTTACTGGTACTAGGGATACAGGGAGGCACCACTGAGCTCTTACTGGTACTAGGGATACAGAGAGGCACTACTGAGCTCTTACTGGTACTAGAGATACAGAGAGGCACCACTGAGCTCTTACTGGTACTAGAGATACAGGGAGGCACCACTGAGCTCTTACTGGTACTAGGGATACAGAGAGGCACCACTGAGCTCTTACTGGTACTAGAGATACAGGGAGGCACCACTGAGCTCTTACTGGTACTAGAGATACAGGGAGGCACCACTGAGCTCTTACTGGTACTAGAGATACAGAGAGGCACCACTGAGCTCTTACTGGTACTAGAGATACAGGGAGGCACCACTGAGCTCTTACTGGTACTAGGGATACAGAGAGGCACTACTGAGCTCTTACTGGTACTAGAGATACAGAGAGGCACTACTGAGCTCTTACTGGTACTAGAGATACAGAGAGGCACCACTGAGCTCTTACTGGTACTAGGGATACAGAGAGGCACCACTGAGCTCTTACTGGTACTAGAGATACAGGGAGGCACCACTGAGCTCTTACTGGTACTACAATAACCAGACAAGATATTGCTGGTGTCACCTTGATATTAGCTTTGTACCGGTTTTGTTACGGCCTGTGGGTAATACCGCAGTATCCAGTCTCAGAGTTTTCATGACGCTGATAATACAGTTTTCTTGTTATTAACGTTTTGAAATGTGTCTTCTAGTTGTATAAAAAGCCAGATGTCCCGCTCTACAAAAAGATCCGCTCAAGTAAGTTCCTGGGACTAATATCCTGTGATCCACTCCACCATATTACCTGTACACGCTCACATATACCTCCCGTATTATCCTGTACACACTCACATACACCTCCCGTATTATCTGTACACGCTCACATACACCTCCCGTATTATCTGTACACACTCACATACACCTACCGTATTATCTGTACACCCTCTCATATACCTCCCGTATAATCCTGTACACACTCATACACCTCCCGTATTATCTGTACACACACATACACCTCCCGTATTATCTGTACACACTCATACACCTCCCGTATTATCTGTATACACTCACATACACCTCCCGTATTATCTGTACACACTCGCATACACCTACCGTATTATCTGTACACCCTCTCATATACCTCCCGTATAATCCTGTACACACTCATACACCTCCCGTATTATCTGTACACACACATACACCTCCCGTATTATCTGTACACACACATACACCTCCCGTATTATCTGTACACACTCACATACACCTCCCGTATTATCTGTACACACTCACATACACCTACCGTATTATCTGTACACCCTCTCATATACCTCCCGTATAATCCTGTACACGCTCACATACACCTACTGTATTATCTGTACACACTCACATACACCTCCCGTATTATCTGTACACACTCACATATACCTCCCGTATTATCCTGTACACACTCACATACACCTCCCGTATTATCTGTACACACTCACATATACCTCCCGTATTATCCTGTACACACTCACATACACCTCCCGTATTATCTGTACACACTCACATACACCTCCCGTATTATCTGTACACACTCATATACCTCCCGTATTATCCTGTACACACTCACATACACCTCCCGTATTATCTGTACACACTCACATACACCTCCCGTATTATCTGTACACACTCACATACACCTCCCGTATTATCTGTACACACTCACATACACCTCCCGTATTATCTGTACACACTCACATATACCTCCCGTATTATCCTGTACACACTCACATACACCTCCCGTATTATCTGTACACACTCACATACACCTCGCGTATTATCTGTACACACTCACATACACCTCCCGTATTATCTGTACACACTCACATATACCTCCCGTATTATCTGTACACACTCACATATACCTCCCGTATTATCCTGTACTCACTCACATACACCTCCCGTATTATCTGTACACACTCACATACACCTCCCGTATTATCTGTACACACTCACATACACCTCGCGTATTATCTGTACACACTCATGCACCTCCCGTATTATCTGTACACACTCACATACACCTCGCGTATTATCTGTACACACTCACATACACCTCCCGTATTATCTGTACACACTCATGCACCTCCCGTATTATCTGTACACACTCACATACACCTCGCGTATTATCTGTACACACTCATGCACCTCCCGTATTATCTGTACACACTCACATACACCTCGCGTATTATCTGTACACACTCACATACACCTCCCGTATTATCTGTACACACTCATACACCTCCCGTATTATCTGTACACACTCACATACACCTCGCGTATTATCTGTACACACTCATGCACCTCCCGTATTATCTGTACACACTCACATACACCTCGCGTATTATCTGTACACACTCATGCACCTCCCGTATTATCTGTACACACTCACATACACCTCGCGTATTATCTGTACACACTCACATACACCTCGCGTATTATCTGTACACACTCATACACCTCCCGTATTATCTGTACACACTCACATACACCTCGCGTATTATCTGTACACACTCATACACCTCCCGTATTATCTGTACACACTCATGCACCTCCCGTATTATCTGTACACACTCATACACCTCCCGTATTATCTGTACACACTCATGCACCTCCCGTATTATCTGTACACTCTCACATACACCTCCCGTATTATCTGTACACACTCACATACACCTCCCGTATTATCTGTACACACTCATACACCTCCCGTATTATCTGTACACACTCACATACACCTCCCGTATTATCTGTACACACTCACATACACCTCCCGTATTATCTGTACACACTCACATACACCTCCCGTATTATCTGTACACACTCACATACACCTCCCGTATTATCTGTACACACTCACATACACCTCCCGTATTATCTGTACACACTCACATATACCTCCCGTATTATCTGTACACACTCACATATACCTCCCGTATTATCTGTACACACTCACATACACCTCCCGTATTATCTGTACACGCTCACATACACCTCCCGTATTATCTGTACACGCTCACATACACCTCCCGTATTATCTGTACACGCTCACATACACCTCCCGTATTATCTGTACACACTCATACACCTCCCGTATTATCTGTACACGCTCACATACACCTCCCGTATTATCTGTACACGCTCACATACACCTCCCGTATTATCTGTACACGCTCACATACACCTCCCGTATTATCTGTACACGCTCACATACACCTCCCGTATTATCTGTACACGCTCACATACACCTCCCGTATTATCTGTACACGCTCACATACACCTCCCGTATTATCTGTACACGCTCACATACACCTCCCGTATTATCTGTACACGCTCACATACACCTCCCGTATTATCTGTACACGCTCACATACACCTCCCGTATTATCTGTACACGCTCACATACACCTCCCGTATTATCTGTACACGCTCACATACACCTCCCGTATTATCTGTACACGCTCACATACACCTCCCGTATTATCTGTACACACGTGACCGCTAATGATCCCCTATCTGTGTAAATGTCTCGGCTCCCCAGATGTGTATGTGGATGTGAAGCCTCTGTCTGGATATGAAGCCACCACATGTAACTGTAAGATGCCGGAGGATGGCGAGGAGAGGGGCTGCGTTGAGGACTGCCTTAATCGGTGAGCGGCTGTGAGGCTGTGCCCCCATCAGGTCATTATATAGTAATACCACGGTGACATTGACCCCTCTGGTTCCCTTGTAGAATGATTTTTGCGGAGTGTTCCCCGAACACGTGCCCATGTGGGGACCAGTGCCATAACCAGCGGATACAGAGACACGAATGGGTCCAATGCTTGGAGCGCTTCCGGGCAGAGGGGAAGGGATGGGGCATCCGCACCAAGGAACCCCTGAAGGCCTCGCAGTTCATTATTGAGTATCTGGGCGAGGTGGTGAGCGAGCAGGAGTTCAGGTACTCGGGTCACGCTGGTATCGGGCATGGATCATGTATAGTTGGCGTTGGATGGCTGTTTCCATCAGCCCTTTATAATCCACATTTTGCCTGTTTGTCTCTTTTTTTGGAAATATTTTTGGAGACTTTTGAATTTTAATAACCAAATGACACTGAGAACAGCGCACCCAGTATATCCTCTGTTTATAATGTACATAAACTATTCCAGCATTGAACCATCCTGCAAACTTCCTGGCAGAGCTGGCTCTCAGTGACGACTTTAGAGGTGTAGGGGTGCTCATGTGGAGGTTCCTTGGGGTATAGGAGGCTGTGTATACAGAGGTGTAGGGGTGCTCATGTGGAGGTTCCTTGGGGTATAGGAGGCTGTGTATACAGAGGTGTAGGGGTGCTCATGTGGAGGTTCCTTGGGGTATAGGAGGCTGTGTATACAGAGGTGTAGGAGGGCTCATGTGGAGGTTGCTTGGGGTATAGGAGGCTGTGTATACAGAGGTGTAGGGGTGCTCATGTGGAGGTTCCTTGGGGTATAGGAGGCTGTGTATACAGAGGTGTAGGGGTGCTCATGTGGAGGTTCCTTGGGGTATAGGAGGCTGTGTATACAGAGGTGTAAGGGTGCTCATGTGGAGGTTCCTTGGGGTATAGGAGGCTGTGTATACAGAGGTGTAGGGGTGCTCATGTGGAGGTTCCTTGGGGTATAGGAGGCTGTGTATACAGAGGTGTAAGGGTCCTTATTGGAGGTTCCTTGGGGTATAGGAGGCTGTGTATACAGAGGTGTAGGGGTGCTCATGTGGAGGTTCCTTGGGGTATAGGAGGCTGTGTATACAGAGGTGTAAGGGTGCTCATGTGGTGGTTCCTTGGGGTATAGGAGGCTGTGTATACAGAGGTGTAGGGGTGCTCATGTGGAGGTTCCTTGGGATATAGGAGGCTGTGTATACAGAGGTGTAGGGGTCCTTATTGGAGGTTCCTTGGGGTATAGGAGGCTGTGTATACAGAGGTGTAGGGGTGCTCATGTGGAGGTTCCTTGGGGTATAGGAGGCTGTGTATACAGAGGTGTGTAGGGGTCCTTATATTTAGGTTCCTTGGGGTATAGGAGGCTGTGTATACAGAGGTATAGGGGTGCTCATGTGGAGGTTCCTTGGGGTATAGGAGGCTGTGTATACAGAGGTGTAGGGGTGCTCATGTGGAGGTTCCTTGGGGTATAGGAGGCTGTGTATACAGAGGTGTAGGGGTGCTCATGTGGAGGTTCCTTGGGGTATAAGAGGCTGTGTATACAGAGGTGTAAGGGTGCTCATGTGGAGGTTCCTTGGGGTATAGGAGGCTGTGTATACAGAGGTGTAGGGGTCCTTATTTGGAGGTTGCTTGGGGTATAGGAGGCTGTGTATACAGAGGTGTAAGGGTGCTCATGTGGAGGTTGCTTGGGGTATAGGAGGCTGTGTATACAGAGGTGTAAGGGTGCTCATGTGGAGGTTCCTTGGGGTATAGGAGGCTGTGTATACAGAGGTGTAGGGGTGCTCATGTGGAGGTTCCTTGGGGTATAGGAGGCTGTGTATACAGAGGTGTAGGGGTCCTTATTTGGAGGTTGCTTGGGGTATAGGAGGCTGTCTATACAGAGGTGTAAGGGTGCTCATGTGGAGGTTGCTTGGGGTATAGGAGGCTGTGTATACAGAGGTGTAAGGGTGCTCATGTGGAGGTTCCTTGGGGTATAGGAGGCTGTGTATACAGAGGTGTAAGGGTGCTCATGTGGAGGTTCCTTGGGGTATAGGAGGCTGTGTATACAGAGGTGTAGGGGTGCTCATGTGGAGGTTCCTTGGGGTATAGGAGGCTGTGTATACAGAGGTGTAGGGGTGCTAATGTGGAGGTTGCTTGGGGTTGAGCCTTGATTTTGAAGTCTGTGTATACAGAGGTGTAGGGGTCCTTATTTGGAGGTTGCTTGGGGTATAGGAGGCTGTGTATACAGAGGTGTAAGGGTGCTCATGTGGAGGTTGCTTGGGGTATAGGAGGCTGTGTATACAGAGGTGTAAGGGTGCTCATGTGGAGGTTCCTTGGGGTATAGGAGGCTGTGTATACAGAGGTGTAAGGGTGCTCATGTGGAGGTTCCTTGGGGTATAGGAGGCTGTGTATACAGAGGTGTAGGGGTGCTCATGTGGAGGTTCCTTGGGGTATAGGAGGCTGTGTATACAGAGGTGTAGGGGTGCTAATGTGGAGGTTGCTTGCGGTTGAGCCTTGATTTTGAAGTCTGTGTATACAGAGGTGTAGGGGTGCTCATGTGGAGGTTCCTTGGGGTATAGGAGGCTGTGTATACAGAGGTGTAGGAGTGCTCATGTGGAGGTTGCTTGGGGTATAGGAGGCTGTGTATACAGAGATGTAGGGGTGCTCATGTGGAGGTTCCTTGGGGTATAGGAGGCTGTGTATACAGAGGTGTAGGGGTGCTCATGTGGAGGTTCCTTGGGGTATAGGAGGCTGTGTATACAGAGGTGTAGGGGTGCTCATGTGGAAGTTGCTTGGGGTTGAGCCTTGATTTTGAAGTCTGTGTATACAGAGGTGTAGGGGTGCTCATGTGGAGGTTCCTTGGGGTATAGGAGGCGGTGTATACAGAGGTGTAGGAGTGCTCATGTGGAGGTTGCTTGGGGTATAGGAGGCTGTGTATACAGAGGTGTAGGGGTGCTCATGTGGAGGTTCCTTGGGGTATAGGAGGCTGTGTATACAGAGGTGTAGGGGTGCTCATGTGGAGGTTCCTTGGGGTATAGGAGGCTGTGTATACAGAGGTGTAGGGGTGCTCATGTGGAAGTTGCTTGGGGTTGAGCCTTGATTTTGAAGTCTGTGTATACAGAGGTGTAGGGGTGCTCATGTGGAGGTTCCTTGGGGTATAGGAGGCTGTGTATACAGAGGTGTAGGAGGGCTCATGTGGAGGTTGCTTGGGGTATAGGAGGCTGTGTATACAGAGGTGTAGGGGTGCTCATGTGGAGGTTCCTTGGGGTATAGGAGGCTGTGTATACAGAGGTGTAGGGGTGCTCATGTGGAGGTTCCTTGGGGTATAGGAGGCTGTGTATACAGAGGTGTAGGGGTGCTCATGTGGAGGTTGCTTGGGGTTGAGCCTTGATTTTGAAGTCTGTGTATACAGAGGTGTAGGGGTGCTCATGTGGAGGTTCCTTGGGGTATAGGAGGCTGTGTATACAGAGGTGTAGGAGGGCTCATGTGGAGGTTGCTTGGGGTATAGGAGGCTGTGTATACAGAGGTGTAGGGGTGCTCATGTGGAGGTTCCTTGGGGTATAGGAGGCTGTGTATACAGAGGTGTAGGGGTGCTCATGTGGAAGTTGCTTGGGGTTGAGCCTTGATTTTGAAGTCTGTGTATACAGAGGTGTAGGGGTGCTCATGTGGAGGTTCCTTGGGGTATAGGAGGCTGTGTATACAGAGGTGTAGGAGGGCTCATGTGGAGGTTCCTTGGGGTATAGGAGGCTGTGTATACAGAGGTGTAGGGGTGCTCATGTGGAGGTTCCTTGGGGTATAGGGGGCTGTATATACAGAGGTGTAAGGGTGCTCATGTGGAGGTTCCCTGGGGTATAGGAGGCTGTATATACAGAGGTGTAAGGGTGCTCATGTGGAGGTTGCTTTGGGTATAGGAGGCTGTGTATACAGAGGTGTAAGGGTGCTCATGTGGAGGTTCCTTGGCGTATAGGAGGCTGTGTATACAGAGGTGTAGGGGTGCTCATGTGGAGGTTTCTTGGGGTATAGGAGGCTGTGTATACAGAGGTGTAGGGGTGCTCATGTGGAGGTTCCTTGGGGTATAGGAGGCTGTGTATACAGAGGTGTAAGGGTCCTTATTGGAGGTTCCTTGGGGTATAGGAGGCTGTGTATACAGAGGTGTAGGGGTGCTCATGTGGAGGTTCCTTGGGGTATAGGAGGCTGTGTATACAGAGGTGTAAGGGTGCTCATGTGGTGGTTCCTTGGGGTATAGGAGGCTGTGTATACAGAGGTGTAGGGGTGCTCATGTGGAGGTTCCTTGGGATATAGGAGGCTGTGTATACAGAGGTGTAGGGGTCCTTATTGGAGGTTCCTTGGGGTATAGGAGGCTGTGTATACAGAGGTGTAGGGGTGCTCATGTGGAGGTTCCTTGGGGTATAGGAGGCTGTGTATACAGAGGTGTGTAGGGGTCCTTATATTTAGGTTCCTTGGGGTATAGGAGGCTGTGTATACAGAGGTATAGGGGTGCTCATGTGCAGGTTCCTTGGGGTATAGGAGGCTGTGTATACAGAGGTGTAGGGGTGCTCATGTGGAGGTTCCTTGGGGTATAGGAGGCTGTGTATACAGAGGTGTAGGGGTGCTCATGTGGAGGTTCCTTGGGGTATAAGAGGCTGTGTATACAGAGGTGTAAGGGTGCTCATGTGGAGGTTCCTTGGGGTATAGGAGGCTGTGTATACAGAGGTGTAGGGGTCCTTATTTGGAGGTTGCTTGGGGTATAGGAGGCTGTGTATACAGAGGTGTAAGGGTGCTCATGTGGAGGTTGCTTGGGGTATAGGAGGCTGTGTATACAGAGGTGTAAGGGTGCTCATGTGGAGGTTCCTTGGGGTATAGGAGGCTGTGTATACAGAGGTGTAGGGGTGCTCATGTGGAGGTTCCTTAGGGTATAGGAGGCTGTGTATACAGAGGTGTAGGGGTCCTTATTTGGAGGTTGCTTGGGGTATAGGAGGTTGTGTATACAGAGGTGTAAGGGTGCTCATGTGGAGGTTGCTTGGGGTATAGGAGGCTGTGTATACAGAGGTGTAAGGGTGCTCATGTGGAGGTTCCTTGGGGTATAGGAGGCTGTGTATACAGAGGTGTAAGGGTGCTCATGTGGAGGTTCCTTGGGGTATAGGAGGCTGTGTATACAGAGGTGTAGGGGTGCTCATGTGGAGGTTCCTTGGGGTATAGGAGGCTGTGTATACAGAGGTGTAGGGGTGCTAATGTGGAGGTTGCTTGGGGTTGAGCCTTGATTTTGAAGTCTGTGTATACAGAGGTGTAGGGGTCCTTATTTGGAGGTTGCTTGGGGTATAGGAGGCTGTGTATACAGAGGTGTAAGGGTGCTCATGTGGAGGTTGCTTGGGGTATAGGAGGCTGTGTATACAGAGGTGTAAGGGTGCTCATGTGGAGGTTCCTTGGGGTATAGGAGGCTGTGTATACAGAGGTGTAAGGGTGCTCATGTGGAGGTTCCTTGGGGTATAGGAGGCTGTGTATACAGAGGTGTAGGGGTGCTCATGTGGAGGTTCCTTGGGGTATAGGAGGCTGTGTATACAGAGGTGTAGGGGTGCTAATGTGGAGGTTGCTTGGGGTTGAGCCTTGATTTTGAAGTCTGTGTATACAGAGGTGTAGGGGTGCTCATGTGGAGGTTCCTTGGGGTATAGGAGGCTGTGTATACAGAGGTGTAGGAGTGCTCATGTGGAGGTTGCTTGGGGTATAGGAGGCTGTGTATACAGAGGTGTAGGGGTGCTCATGTGGAGGTTCCTTGGGGTATAGGAGGCTGTGTATACAGAGGTGTAGGGGTGCTCATGTGGAGGTTCCTTGGGGTATAGGAGGCTGTGTATACAGAGGTGTAGGGGTGCTCATGTGGAAGTTGCTTGGGGTTGAGCCTTGATTTTGAAGTCTGTGTATACAGAGGTGTAGGGGTGCTCATGTGGAGGTTCCTTGGGGTATAGGAGGCTGTGTATACAGAGGTGTAGGAGTGCTCATGTGGAGGTTGCTTGGGGTATAGGAGGCTGTGTATACAGAGGTGTAGGGGTGCTCATGTGGAGGTTCCTTGGGGTATAGGAGGCTGTGTATACAGAGGTGTAGGGGTGCTCATGTGGAGGTTCCTTGGGGTATAGGAGGCTGTGTATACAGAGGTGTAGGGGTGCTCATGTGGAAGTTGCTTGGGGTTGAGCCTTGATTTTGAAGTCTGTGTATACAGAGGTGTAGGGGTGCTCATGTGGAGGTTTCTTGGGGTATAGGAGGCTGTGTATACAGAGGTGTAGGAGGGCTCATGTGGAGGTTGCTTGGGGTATAGGAGGCTGTGTATACAGAGGTGTAGGGGTGCTCATGTGGAGGTTCCTTGGGGTATAGGAGGCTGTGTATACAGAGGTGTAGGGGTGCTCATGTGGAAGTTCCTTGGGGTATAGGAGGCTGTGTATACAGAGGTGTAGGGGTGCTCATGTGGAGGTTGCTTGGGGTTGAGCCTTGATTTTGAAGTCTGTGTATACAGAGGTGTAGGGGTGCTCATGTGGAGGTTCCTTGGGGTATAGGAGGCTGTGTATACAGAGGTGTAGGGGTGCTCATGTGGAGGTTCCTTGGGGTATAGGAGGCTGTGTATACAGAGGTGTAGGGGTGCTCATGTGGAGGTTCCTTGGGGTATAGGAGGCTGTGTATACAGAGGTGTAGGGGTGCTCATGTGGAGGTTCCTTGGGGTATAGGAGGCTGTATATACAGAGGTGTAAGGGTGCTCATGTGGAGGTTCCCTGGGGTATAGGAGGCTGTATATACAGAGGTGTAAGGGTGCTCATGTGGAGGTTGCTTTGGGTATAGGAGGCTGTGTATACAGAGGTGTAAGGGTGCTCATGTGGAGGTTCCTTGGCGTATAGGAGGCTGTGTATACAGAGGTGTAGGGGTGCTCATGTGGAGGTTTCTTGGGGTATAGGAGGCTGTGTATACAGAGGTGTAGGGGTGCTCATGTGGAGGTTCCTTGGGGTATAGGAGGCTGTGTATACAGATGTGTAGGGGTGCTCATGTGGAGGTTCCTTGGGGTATAGGAGGCTGTGTATACAGAGGTGTAGGAGTGCTCATGTGGAGGTTCCTTGGGGTATAGGAGGCTGTGTATACAGAGGTATAGGGGTGCTCATGTGGAGGTTCCTTGGGGTATAGGAGGCTGTGTATACAGAGGTGTAGGAGGGCACTTGTGGAGGTTGTTTGGGGTATAGGAGGCTGTGTATACAGAGGTGTAAGGGTGCTCATGTGGAGGTTCCTTGGGGTATAGGAGGCTGTGTATACAGAGGTGTAGGGGTCCTTATATTTTGGTTCCTTGGGGTATAGGAGGCTGTGTATACAGAGGTGTAGGGGTCCTTATTTGGAGGTTGCTTGGGGTATAGGAGGCTGTGTATACAGAGGTGTAAGTGTGCTCATGTGGAGGTTGCTTGGGGTATAGGAGGCTGTGTATACAGAGGTGTAGGAGTGCTCATGTGGAGGTTCCTTGGGGTATAGGAGGCTGTGTATACAGAGGTGTAAGGGTGCTCATGTGGAGGTTCCTTGGCGTATAGGAGGCTGTGTATACAGAGGTGTAGGAGGGCTCATGTGGAGGTTCCTTGGGGTATAGACGGCTGTGTATACAGAGGTGTAGGGGTGCTCATGTTGAGGTTCCTTGGGGTATAGGAGGCTGTGTATATACAGAGGTGTGTAGGGGTCCTGATATTTTGGTTCCTTGGGGTATAGGAGGCTGTGTATACAGAGGTGTAGGGGTGCTCATGTGGAGGTTCCCTGGGGTATAGGAGGCTGTATATACAGAGGTGTAAGGGTGCTCATGTGGAGGTTGCTTGGGGTATAGTAGGCTGTGTATACAGAGGTGTAAGGGTGCTCATGTGGAGGTTCCTTGGCGTATAGGAGGCTGTGTATACAGAGGTGTAGGGGTGCTCATGTGGAGGTTTCTTGGGGTATAGGAGGCTGTGTATACAGAGGTGTAGGAGGGCTCATGTGGAGGTTGCTTGGGGTATAGGAGGCTGTGTATACAGAGGTGTAAGGGTGCTCATGTGGAGGTTGCTTGGGGTATAAGAGGCTGTGTATACAGATGTGTAGGGGTGCTCATGTGGAGGTTCCTTGGGGTATAGGAGGCTGTGTATACAGAGGTGTAGGAGGGCTCATGTGGAGGTTGCTTGGGGTATAGGAGGCTGTGTATACAGAGTTGTAGGGGTCCTTATATTTAGGTTCCTTGGGGTATAGGAGGCTGTGTATACAGAGGTGTAGGGGTGCTCATGTGGAGGTTGCTTGGGGTATAGGAGGCTGTGTATACAGGGGTGTAGGGGTGCTCATGTGGAGGTTGCTTGGGGTATTGGAGGCTGTGTATACAGGGGTGTAGGGGTGCTCATGTGGAGGTTGCTTGGGGTATAGCAGGGTGTGTATACAGATGTGTAGGAGGGCTCATGTGGAGGTTGCTTGGGGTATAGGAGGCTGTGTATACAGAGGTGTAAGGGTGCTCATGTGGAGGTTCCTTGGGGTATAGGAGGCTGTGTATACAGAGGTGTAGGGGTGCACATGTGGAGGTTCCTTGGGGTATAGGAGGCTGTGTATACAGAGTTGTATGAGTGCTCATGTGGAGATTCCTTGGGGTATAGGAGGCTGTGTATACAGAGGTGTAGGAGGGCTCATGTGGAGGTTGCTTGGGGTATAGGAGGCTGTGTATACATAGGTGTAAGGGTGCTCATGTGGAGGTTCCTTAGGCTATAGGAGGCTGTGTATACAGAGGTGTAGGGGTGCTCATGTGGAGGTTGCTTGGGGTTGAGCCTTGATTTTGAAGTCTGTGTATACAGGGGTGTAGAGGTGCTCATGTGGAGGTTCCTTGGGGTATAGGAGGCTGTGTATACAGAGGTGTAGGGGTGCTCATGTGGAGGTTGCTTGGGGTTGAGCCTTGATTTTGAAGTCTGTGTATACAGAGGTGTAGGGGTGCTCATGTGGAGGTTCCTTGGGGTATAGGAGGCTGTGTATACAGAGGTGTAGGAGGGCTCATGTGGAGGTTGCTTGGGGTATAGGAGGCTGTGTATACAGAGGTGTAAGGGTGCTCATGTGGAGGTTCCTTGGGGTATAGGAGGCTGTGTATACAGAGGTGTAGGGGTGCTCATGTGGAGGTTCCTTGGGGTATAGGAGGCTGTGTATACAGAGGTGTAGGAGGGCTCATGTGGAGGTTGCTTGGGGTATAGGAGGCTGTGTATACAGAGGTGTAGGAGGGCTCATGTGGAGGTTGCTTGGGGTATAGGAGGCTGTGTATTCAGAGGTGTAAGGGTGCTCATGTGGAGATTCCTTGGGGTATAGGAGGCTGTGTATACAGAGGTGTAGGAGTGCTCATGTGGAGGTTGCTTGGGGTATAGGAGGCTGTGTATACAGAGGTGTAGGAGGGCTCATGTGGAGGTTGCTTGGGGTATAGGAGGCTGTGTATACAGAGGTGTAAGGGTGCTCATGTGGAGGTTGCTTGGGGTATAGGAGGCTGTGTATACAGATGTGTAGGGGTGCTCATGTGGAGGTTCCTTGGGGTATAGGAGGCTGTGTATACAGAGGTGTAGGAGGGCTCATGTGGAGGTTGCTTGGGGTATAGGAGGCTGTGTATACAGAGTTGTAGGGGTCCTTATATTTAGGTTCCTTGGGGTATAGGAGGCTGTGTATACAGAGGTGTAGGGGTGCTCATGTGGAGGTTGCTATATGTATAGGAGGCTGTGTATACAGGGGTGTAGGGGTGCTCATGTGGAGGTTGCTTGGGGTATTGGAGGCTGTGTATACAGGGGTGTAGGGGTGCTCATGTGGAGGTTGCTTGGGGTATAGGAGGCTGTGTATACAGATGTGTAGGAGGGCTCATGTGGAGGTTGCTTGGGGTATAGGAGGCTGTGTATACAGAGGTGTAAGGGTGCTCATGTGGAGGTTCCTTGGGGTATAGGAGGCTGTGTATGCAGAGGTGTAGGAGGGCTCATGTGGAGGTTGCTTGGGGTATAGGAGGCTGTGTATACAGAGGTGTAAGGGTGCTCATGTGGAGGTTCCTTGGGGTATAGGAGGCTGTGTATGCAGAGGTGTAGGAGGGCTCATGTGGAGGTTGCTTGGGGTATAGGAGGCTGTGTATACAGAGGTGTAAGGGTGCTCATGTAGAGGTTCCTTGGGGTATAGGAGGCTGTGTATACAGAGGTGTAGGGGTGCACATGTGGAGGTTCCTTGGGGTATAGGAGGCTGTGTATACAGAGGTGTAGGAGGGCTCATCTGGAGGTTGCTTGGGGTATAGGAGGCTGTGTATACAGAGGTGTAGGAGGGCTCATGTGGAGGTTGCTTGGGGTATAGGAGGCTGTGTATACAGAGGTGTAGGAGGGCTCATGTGGAGGTTCCTTGGGGTATAGACGGCTGTGTATACAGAGGTGTAGGGGTGCTCATGTTGAGGTTCCTTGGGGTATAGGAGGCTGTGTATATACAGAGGTGTGTAGGGGTCCTTATATTTTGGTTCCTTGGGGTATAGGAGGCTGTGTATACAGAGGTGTAGGGGTGCTCATGTGGAGGTTCCCTGGGGTATAGGAGGCTGTATATACAGAGGTGTAAGGGTGCTCATGTGGAGGTTGCTTGGGGTATAGGAGGCTGTGTATACAGAGGTGTAAGGGTGCTCATGTGGAGGTTCCTTGGCGTATAGGAGGCTGTGTATACAGAGGTGTAGGGGTGCTCATGTGGAGGTTTCTTGGGGTATAGGAGGCTGTGTATACAGAGGTGTAGGAGGGCTCATGTGGAGGTTGCTTGGGGTATAGGAGGCTGTGTATACAGAGGTGTAAGGGTGCTCATGTGGAGGTTGCTTGGGGTATAAGAGGCTGTGTATACAGATGTGTAGGGGTGCTCATGTGGAGGTTCCTTGGGGTATAGGAGGCTGTGTATACAGAGGTGTAGGAGGGCTCATGTGGAGGTTGCTTGGGGTATAGGAGGCTGTGTATACAGAGTTGTAGGGGTCCTTATATTTAGGTTCCTTGGGGTATAGGAGGCTGTGTATACAGAGGTGTAGGGGTGCTCATGTGGAGGTTGCTTGGGGTATAGGAGGCTGTGTATACAGGGGTGTAGGGGTGCTCATGTGGAGGTTGCTTGGGGTATTGGAGGCTGTGTATACAGGGGTGTAGGGGTGCTCATGTGGAGGTTGCTTGGGGTATAGGAGGCTGTGTATACAGATGTGTAGGAGGGCTCATGTGGAGGTTGCTTGGGGTATAGGAGGCTGTGTATACAGAGGTGTAAGGGTGCTCATGTGGAGGTTCCTTGGGGTATAGGAGGCTGTGTATACAGAGGTGTAGGGGTGCACATGTGGAGGTTCCTTGGGGTATAGGAGGCTGTGTATACAGAGGTGTAGGAGTGCTCATGTGGAGATTCCTTGGGGTATAGGAGGCTGTGTATACAGAGGTGTAGGAGGGCTCATGTGGAGGTTGCTTGGGGTATAGGAGGCTGTGTATACATAGGTGTAAGGGTGCTCATGTGGAGGTTCCTTAGGCTATAGGAGGCTGTGTATACAGAGGTGTAGGGGTGCTCATGTGGAGGTTGCTTGGGGTTGAGCCTTGATTTTGAAGTCTGTGTATACAGGGGTGTAGAGGTGCTCATGTGGAGGTTCCTTGGGGTATAGGAGGCTGTGTATACAGAGGTGTAGGGGTGCTCATGTGGAGGTTGCTTGGGGTTGAGCCTTGATTTTGAAGTCTGTGTATACAGAGGTGTAGGGGTGCTCATGTGGAGGTTCCTTGGGGTATAGGAGGCTGTGTATACAGAGGTGTAGGAGGGCTCATGTGGAGGTTGCTTGGGGTATAGGAGGCTGTGTATACAGAGGTGTAAGGGTGCTCATGTGGAGGTTCCTTGGGGTATAGGAGGCTGTGTATACAGAGGTGTAGGGGTGCTCATGTGGTAGGTTCCTTGGGGTATAGGAGGCTGTGTATACAGAGGTGTAGGAGGGCTCATGTGGAGGTTGCTTGGGGTATAGGAGGCTGTGTATACAGAGGTGTAGGAGGGCTCATGTGGAGGTTGCTTGGGGTATAGGAGGCTGTGTATTCAGAGGTGTAAGGGTGCTCATGTGGAGATTCCTTGGGGTATAGGAGGCTGTGTATACAGAGGTGTAGGAGTGCTCATGTGGAGGTTGCTTGGGGTATAGGAGGCTGTGTATACAGAGGTGTAGGAGGGCTCATGTGGAGGTTGCTTGGGGTATAGGAGGCTGTGTATACAGAGGTGTAAGGGTGCTCATGTGGAGGTTCCTTGGGGTATAGGAGGCTGTGTATACAGAGGTGTAGGAGGGCTCATGTGGAGGTTGCTTGGGGTATAGGAGGCTGTGTATACAGAGTTGTAGGGGTCCTTATATTTAGGTTCCTTGGGGTATAGGAGGCTGTGTATACAGAGGTGTAGGGGTGCTCATGTGGAGGTTGCTATATGTATAGGAGGCTGTGTATACAGGGGTGTAGGGGTGCTCATGTGGAGGTTGCTTGGGGTATTGGAGGCTGTGTATACAGGGGTGTAGGGGTGCTCATGTGGAGGTTGCTTGGGGTATAGGAGGCTGTGTATACAGATGTGTAGGAGGGCTCATGTGGAGGTTGCTTGGGGTATAGGAGGCTGTGTATACAGAGGTGTAAGGGTGCTCATGTGGAGGTTCCTTGGGGTTTAGGAGGCTGTGTTTACAGAGGTGTAGGGGTGCTCATGTGGAGGTTCCTTGGGGTATAGGAGGCTGTGTATGCAGAGGTGTAGGAGGGCTCATGTGGAGGTTGCTTGGGGTATAGGAGGCTGTGTATACAGAGGTGTAAGGGTGCTCATGTAGAGGTTCCTTGGGGTATAGGAGGCTGTGTATACAGAGGTGTAGGGGTGCACATGTGGAGGTTCCTTGGGGTATAGGAGGCTGTGTATACAGAGGTGTAGGAGGGCTCATCTGGAGGTTGCTTGGGGTATAGGAGGCTGTGTATACAGAGGTGTAGGAGGGCTCATGTGGAGGTTGCTTGGGGTATAGGAGGCTGTGTATACAGAGGTGTAGGAGGGCTCATGTGGAGGTTGCTTGGGGTATAGGAGGCTGTGTATACAGAGGTGTAAGGGTGCTCATGTGGAGATTCCTTGGGGTATAGGAGGCTGTGTATACAGAGGTGTAGGGGTCCTTATATTTAGGTTCCTTGGGGTATAGGAGGCTGTGTATACAGAGGTGTAGGAGGGCTCATGTGGAGGTTGCTTGGGGTATAGGAGGCTGTGTATACAGAGTTGTAGGGGTCCTTATATTTAGGTTCCTTGGGGTATAGGAGGCTGTGTATACAGAGGTGTAGGAGGGCTCATGTGGAGGTTGCTTGGGGTATAGGAGGCTGTGTATACAGAGGTGTAAGGGTGCTCACGTGGAGGTTGCTTGGGGTATAGGAGGCTGTGTATACAGGGGTGTAGGGGTGCTCATGTGGAGGTTGCTTGGGGTATAGGAGGCTGTGTATACAGGGGTGTAGGGGTGCTCATGTGGAGGTTGCTTGGAGTATAGGAGGCTGTGTATACAGGGGTGTAGGAGGGCTCATGTGGAGGTTGCTTGGGGTATTGGAGGCTGTGTATACAGAGTTGTAGGGGTCCTTATATTTAGGTTCCTTGGGGTATAGGAGGCTGTGTATACAGAAGTGTAGGGGTGCTCATGTGGAGGTTGCTTGGGGTATAGGAGGCTGTGTATACAGGGGTGTAGGGGTGCTCATGTGGAGGTTGCTTGGGGTATAGGAGGCTGTGTATACAGGGGTGTAGGGGTCCTTGTATGAAGATGTGTAGGGACTGAGCCTCCAGCTGTGTGTCCCTGTGTCTCTGGTGTGTGATGGAGGAGGCGCAGTCTCCTCATGGTGCTATCCCTGATAAGTGTCCTGCATTCCAGGAACCGGATGATTGAACAGTATCACAACCACAGTGACCATTACTGCCTCAGCCTGGACAGTGGCATGGTGATAGACAGCTACCGAATGGGCAATGAGGCTCGATTCATCAACCACAGCTGTGATCCCAACTGCGAGATGCAGAAATGGTGAGCTGCTATCTATGCCTAGGGCGCCCCCTATGGGACATGTCTATGTGGTGACTCTTATATCTCTCCTCATCTGTTGTCTTGCGGCCCAGGTCCGTGAATGGTGTTTCCAGAATTGGATTGTATGCTTTGAAGGACATGCCAGCGGGCACCGAGCTGGCCTATGACTACAACTTTCATTCCTTTAACATGGAGAAGCAGGTGAGAGAACATACAAGGGTTCCGTGACCTCTGGGCAAGCTCACAACACGGGAGCATTCTTCATGCATGATCTAACCGTCATACGTGGAGAATGAACCACAGGTCAGGCCCAGATAGCGGCATCTTGGCAAAGCTGTACCCGCCGCTCGTAGCGGCATCCACAGTGCTGGTGATTTATGGCATCCCCTCCCCCTGGTAGTAATGTAGTTGTCTTGTAGAAACACAATGAAATCATTGGCCATTGGGGTGTTTGTGGGGTGACATTAGTAAAGTGAGTGTGGGATACAGCAGTGTGTCCTCTGCCATGTATAACACCAGCCGTTACCCTGGGTTACATCCAGATCATTGTACAGGAACGTTCTCTTCTTTCTCCCACATCCTGGCAGCAACTCTGTAAGTGCGGCTTTGAGAGGTGCAGAGGGATCATTGGTGGCAAGAGCCAGAGGATGAATGGGCAGAGCAACAAGGGCAACCACACGCAGCCATCCCATCGCAGACTGGGCCGCTCCAAGGAGAAGAGGAAATCTAAGCATCGGCTGAAGAGGCGGGTGAGTCACCCAGGGGTGCCAGGCAGCTTACTGTGCTGTGACACGGGTGAGAGTCATTCATTTTCCTATATGTCTGTATTACAGAGAGGTCACCAGAGTGAGGATCGCAGCGATACTGCTGGGACCCCAAACAGGCTGATCCCACAGCTCCACATGAAGCCAATGTCCAACCGAGAAAGGTGTGATTCTTATATACCACTGCCTGCCATTGCTGCGTCTTTTATACTGCGCCCCCATGCTCCATCTAACCCGCAACTGTAATATACTGCACCCCCATACTGTACATTCCCCTCACTGCATTATACTGCACCTCCATACTGTACCTTCCCCTCACTGCATTATACTGCGCTCCATACTGTACCTTCCCCTCACTGCATTATACTGCACCCCTCTACTGTACCTTCCCCTCACTGCATTATACTGCACCCCTATACTGTACCTTCCCCTCACTGTATTATACTGCACCCCTATACTGTACCTTCCCCTCACTGTATTATACTGCGCCCCCATACTGTACCTTCCCCTCACTGCATTATACTGCACCCCTCTACTGTACCTTCCCCTCACTGCATTATACTGCGCCCCATACTGTACCTTCCCCTCACTGCATTATACTGCACCCACATACTCTACCTTCCCCTCACTGCATTATACTGCGCCCCCATACTGTACCTTCCCCTCACTGCATTATACTGCGCCCCATACTGTACCTTCCCCTCACTGCATTATACTGCGCCCCATACTGTACCTTCCCCTCACTGCATTATACTGCGCCCCCATATTGTCCCTTCCCCTCACTGCATTATACTGCACCCCTATACTGTACCTTCCCCTCACTGCATTATACTGCACCACAATACTGTACCTTCCCCTCACTGCATTATACTGCACCCCCATACTGTACCTTCCCCTCACTGCATTATACTGCAACCCCATACTGTACCTTCCCCTCACTGCATTATACTGCGCCCCATACTGTACCTTCCCCTCACTGCATTATACTGCGCCCCATACTGTACCTTCCCCTCACTGCATTATACTGCACCCCTATACTGTACCTTCCCCTCACTGCATTATACTGCACCCCTATACTGTACCTTCCCCTCACTGCACTATACTGCACCCCTATACTGTACCTTCCCCTCACTGTATTATACTGCACCCCTATACTGTACCTTCCCCTCACTGTATTATACAGCACCCCCATACTGTACCTTCCCCTCACTGCATTATACTGCACCCCCATACTGTACCTTCCCCTCACTGCATTATACTGCACCCCCATACTGTACCTTCCCCTCGCTGCATTATACTGCGCCCCATACTGTACCTTCCCCTCACTGCATTATACTGCGCCCCATACTGTACCTTCCCCTCACTGCATTATACTGCACCCCCATACTGTACCTTCCCCTCACTGCATTATACTGCACCCCCATACTGTACCTTCCCCTCACTGCATTATACTGCACCCCTCTACTGTACCTTCCCCTCACTGCATTATACTGCACCTTCCCCTCACTGCATTATACTGCACCCCTATACTGTACCTTTCCCTCACTGCATTATACTGCACCCCTATACTGTACCTTCCCCTCACTGTATTATACTGCGCCCCATACTGTACCTTCCCCTCACTGCATTATACTGCACCCCCATATTGTACCTTCCCCTCACTCTCTTCTAGGAACTTTGTGCTGAAGCACCAGGTGTTCCTGTCACTGTATTATACTGTGCCAAATACTCTCTTCCAGGAACTTTGTATTGAAGCACCAGGTGTCCCTGTCACTGTAATATACTGCTCCCCATACTCTCTTCCAGGAACTTTGTATTGAAGCACCAGGTGTTCCTGTCACTGTATTATACTGCGCCCCATACACTCTTCTAGGAACTTTGTATTGAAGCACCAGGTGTTCCTGTCACTGTATTATACTGCGCCCCATACTCTCTTCTAGGAACTTTGTATTGAAGCACCAGGTGTTCCTGTCACTGTTTTATACTGCGCCCCATACTCTCTTCTAGGAACTTTGTATTGAAGCACCAGGTGTTCCTGTCACTGTATTATACTGCGCCCCATACTCTCTTCTAGGAACTTTGTATTGAAGCACCAGGTGTCCCTGTCACTGTATTATACTGCGCCCCATACTCTCTTCCAGGAACTTTGTATTGAAGCACCAGGTGTTCCTGTCACTGTATTATACTGCGCCCCATACTCTCTTCTAGGAACTTTGTATTGAAGCACCAGGTGTCCCTGTCACTGTATTATACTGCGCCCCATACTCTCTTCCAGGAACTTTGTATTGAACCACCAGGTGTCCCTGTCACTGTATTATACTGCGCCCCATACTCTCTTCTAGGAACTTTGTATTGAAGCACCAGGTGTTCCTGTCACTGTATTATACTGCGCCCCATACTCTCTTCCAGGAACTTTGTATTGAAGCACCAGGTGTTCCTGTCACTGTAATATACTGCGCCCCATACACTCTTCCAGGAACTTTGTATTGAAGCACCAGGTGTTCCTGTCACTGTATTATACTGCGCCCCATACTCTCTTCCAGGAACTTTGTATTGAAGCACCAGGTGTTCCTGTCATTGTATTATACTGCGCCCCATACTCTCTTCTAGGAACTTTGTATTGAAGCACCAGGTGTTCCTGTCATTGTATTATACTGCGCCCCATACTCTCTTCCAGGAACTTTGTATTGAAGCACCAGGTGTTCCTGTCACTGTATTATACTGCGCCCCATACACTCTTCTAGGAACTTTGTATTGAAGCACCAGGTGTTCCTGTCACTGTATTATACTGCGCCCCATACTCTCTTCTAGGAACTTTGTATTGAAGCACCAGGTGTTCCTGTCACTGTTTTATACTGCGCCCCATACTCTCTTCTAGGAACTTTGTATTGAAGCACCAGGTGTTCCTGTCACTGTTTTATACTGCGCCCCATACTCTCTTCTAGGAACTTTGTATTGAAGCACCAGGTGTCCCTGTCACTGTATTATACTGCGCCCCATACTCTCTTCCAGGAACTTTGTATTGAAGCACCAGGTGTTCCTGTCATTGTATTATACTGCGCCCCATACTCTCTTCTAGGAACTTTGTATTGAAGCACCAGGTGTTCCTGTCATTGTATTATACTGCGCCCCATACTCTCTTCCAGGAACTTTGTATTGAAGCACCAGGTGTTCCTGTCACTGTATTATACTGTGCCCCATACTCTCTTCTAGGAACTTTGTATTGAAGCACCAGGTGTTCCTGGTGAGGAACTGGGAGAAGACGCGGCGGAGACACGAGGAAGTGAAGGAGGAGCTGAGCTCAGCGTCGCTCTATAACCGCTGGAATAGCGTCTGCAGAGATGATGGGAACATTAAGTCCGGTGAGACTGGATTTACCTGTATATCATACCAGGTTATCTGCTTTCTCCCGGAGCTTCCTGTAAACCTGTCCTGCCTTACCTGTTTTGCAGATGTCTTCATGACCCAGTTTGCTGCGCTGCAGACCTCTCGCTCAGTGCGCACCAGGCGGTTAGCGGCTGCGGAGGAAAACATAGAGGTGGCCCGCACAGCCCGTCTGGCCCAGATTTTTAAAGAGATCTGCGATGGCATTGTCTGTTACCAAGGTGATTCATTTCCGCCACGGGTACGCTAACATAGGGCACCTGCAGGTGGTTAGATGTGCCCATCCATTACACACCACCGGAGAGAACAGGCAAAAAGCTCAAACTGCAAAGCACAGCATGTCTGTAAACTGTTGGTGGTGTAAGGCTGTAAGCTCTGAAAGCAAGGCCCCTCCTCCCTGTTCTCTCCGGGCACTATCCCTGTCTCCACTCACGGCTATGGACCTCAGGGCGCCTCGTCTGGCAGCGATTCTGTGTGATTGGCTCTCCTGAAGTCTATTTTTTATCTTATTTTACTGTTCAGTCCAGGGGTAAAGGCAACGTGTGGGACTACATAGCCCAGCATGCCTGCTACAGTATTAGCATGCCCTAACAGCAAAACTGTGCATGCTGGGATGTGTAGTTCCACAGCAGCTGCAATGTCACAGGTTGTCTACCCTGGTGTAGTTTATTCTCTTATATAGTTCTTTTTGTACTTTGTATAGTGAAGAGTTTGTGTTATCAGTGTAAGAGTCTCTCTGTACAGAGCTACGGACACTAGGTGCTGAGTCATAGACTCACAGATATACATCACATTATCAGTGTAAGAGTCTCTCTGTACAGAGCTACGGACACTAGGTGCTGAGTCATAGACTCACAGATATACATCACATTATCAGTGTAAGAGTCTCTCTGTACAGAGCTACGGACACTAGGTGCTGAGTCATAGACTCACAGATATACATCACATTATCAGTGTAAGAGTCTCTCTGTACAGAGCTACGGATACTAGGTGCTGAGTCATAGACTCACAGATATACATCACATTATCAGTGTAAGAGTCTCTCTGTACAGAGCTACGGACACTAGGTGCTGAGTCATAGACTCACAGATATACGTCACATTATCAGTGTAAGAGTCTCTCTGTACAGAGCTACGGACACTAGGTGCTGAGTCATAGACTCACAGATATACATCACATTATCAGTGTAAGAGTCTCTCTGTACAGAGCTACGGACACTAGGTGCTGAGTCATAGACTCACAGATATACATCACATTATCAGTGTAAGAGTCTCTCTGTACAGAGCTACGGACACTAGGTGCTGAGTCATAGACTCACAGATATACATCACATTATCAGTGTAAGAGTCTCTCTGTACAGAGCTACGGACACTTGTGCTGAGTCATAGACTCACAGATATACGTCACATTATCAGTGTAAGAGTCTCTCTGTACAGAGCTACGGACACTAGGTGCTGAGTCATAGACTCACAGATATACATCACATTATCAGTGTAAGAGTCTCTCTGTACAGAGCTACGGACACTAGGTGCTGAGTCATAGACTCACAGATATACATCACATTATCAGTGTAAGAGTCTCTCTGTACAGAGCTACGGATACTTGTGCTGAGTCATAGACTCACAGATATACATCACATTATCAGTGTAAGAGTCTCTCTGTACAGAGCTACGGACACTAGGTGCTGAGTCATAGACTCACAGATATACGTCACATTATCAGTGTAAGAGTCTCTCTGTACAGAGCTACGGATACTTGTGCTGAGTCATAGACTCACAGATATACATCACATTATCAGTGTAAGAGTCTCTCTGTACAGAGCTACGGACACTAGGTGCTGAGTCATAGACTCACAGATATACGTCACATTATCAGTGTAAGAGTCTCTCTGTACAGAGCTACGGACACTGTGCTGAGTCATAGACTCACAGATATACGTCACATTATCAGTGTAAGAGTCTCTCTGTACAGAGCTACGGACACTAGGTGCTGAGTCATAGACTCACAGATATACATCACATTATCAGTGTAAGAGTCTCTCTGTACAGAGCTACGGACACTAGGTGCTGAGTCATAGACTCACAGATATACATCACATTATCAGTGTAAGAGTCTCTCTGTACAGAGCTACGGACACTAGGTGCTGAGTCATAGACTCACAGATATACATCACATTATCAGTGTAAGAGTCTCTCTGTACAGAGCTACGGATACTTGTGCTGAGTCATAGACTCACAGATATACATCACATTATCAGTGTAAGAGTCTCTCTGTACAGAGCTACGGACACTAGGTGCTGAGTCATAGACTCACAGATATACGTCACATTATCAGTGTAAGAGTCTCTCTGTACAGAGCTACGGATACTAGGTGCTGAGTCATAGACTCACAGATATACATCACATTATCAGTGTAAGAGTCTCTCTGTACAGAGCTACGGACACTAGGTGCTGAGTCATAGACTCACAGATATACGTCACATTATCAGTGTAAGAGTCTCTCTGTACAGAGCTACGGACACTAGGTGCTGAGTCATAGACTCACAGATATACGTCACATTATCAGTGTAAGAGTCTCTCTGTACAGAGCTACGGACACTAGGTGCTGAGTCATAGACTCACAGATATACATCACATTATCAGTGTAAGAGTCTCTCTGTACAGAGCTACGGACACTAGGTGCTGAGTCATAGACTCACAGATATACATCACATTATCAGTGTAAGAGTCTCTCTGTACAGAGCTACGGACACTTGTGCTGAGTCATAGACTCACAGATATACATCACATTATCAGTGTAAGAGTCTCTCTGTACAGAGCTACGGACACTAGGTGCTGAGTCATAGACTCACAGATATACATCACATTATCAGTGTAAGAGTCTCTCTGTACAGAGCTACGGACACTAGGTGCTGAGTCATAGACTCACAGATATACGTCACATTATCAGTGTAAGAGTCTCTCTGTACAGAGCTACGGACACTGTGCTGAGTCATAGACTCACAGATATACATCACATTATCAGTGTAAGAGTCTCTCTGTACAGAGCTACGGACACTAGGTGCTGAGTCATAGACTCACAGATATACGTCACATTATCAGTGTAAGAGTCTCTCTGTACAGAGCTACGGACACTAGGTGCTGAGTCATAGACTCACAGATATACGTCACATTATCAGTGTAAGAGTCTCTCTGTACAGAGCTACGGACACTAGGTGCTGAGTCATAGACTCACAGATATACGTCACATTATCAGTGTAAGAGTCTCTCTGTACAGAGCTACGGACACTAGGTGCTGAGTCATAGACTCACAGATATACATCACATTATCAGTGTAAGAGTCTCTCTGTACAGAGCTACGGACACTAGGTGCTGAGTCATAGACTCACAGATATACATCACATTATCAGTGTAAGAGTCTCTCTGTACAGAGCTACGGACACTAGGTGCTGAGTCATAGACTCACAGATATACGTCACATTATCAGTGTAAGAGTCTCTCTGTACAGAGCTACGGACACTAGGTGCTGAGTCATAGACTCACAGATATACGTCACATTATCAGTGTAAGAGTCTCTCTGTACAGAGCTACGGACACTTGTGCTGAGTCATAGACTCACAGATATACGTCACATTATCAGTGTAAGAGTCTCTCTGTACAGAGCTACGGACACTAGGTGCTGAGTCATAGACTCACAGATATACATCACATTATCAGTGTAAGAGTCTCTCTGTACAGAGCTACGGACACTAGGTGCTGAGTCATAGACTCACAGATATACATCACATTATCAGTGTAAGAGTCTCTCTGTACAGAGCTACGGACACTTGTGCTGAGTCATAGACTCACAGATATACATCACATTATCAGTGTAAGAGTCTCTCTGTACAGAGCTACGGACACTAGGTGCTGAGTCATAGACTCACAGATATACGTCACATTATCAGTGTAAGAGTCTCTCTGTACAGAGCTACGGATACTTGTGCTGAGTCATAGACTCACAGATATACATCACATTATCAGTGTAAGAGTCTCTCTGTACAGAGCTACGGACACTAGGTGCTGAGTCATAGACTCACAGATATACGTCACATTATCAGTGTAAGAGTCTCTCTGTACAGAGCTACGGACACTAGGTGCTGAGTCATAGACTCACAGATATACGTCACATTATCAGTGTAAGAGTCTCTCTGTACAGAGCTACGGACACTGTGCTGAGTCATAGACTCACAGATATACGTCACATTATCAGTGTAAGAGTCTCTCTGTACAGAGCTACGGACACTAGGTGCTGAGTCATAGACTCACAGATATACATCACATTATCAGTGTAAGAGTCTCTCTGTACAGAGCTACGGACACTAGGTGCTGAGTCATAGACTCACAGATATACATCACATTATCAGTGTAAGAGTCTCTCTGTACAGAGCTACGGACACTAGGTGCTGAGTCATAGACTCACAGATATACATCACATTATCAGTGTAAGAGTCTCTCTGTACAGAGCTACGGACACTAGGTGCTGAGTCATAGACTCACAGATATACATCACATTATCAGTGTAAGAGTCTCTCTGTACAGAGCTACGGACACTAGGTGCTGAGTCATAGACTCACAGATATACATCACATTATCAGTGTAAGAGTCTCTCTGTACAGAGCTACGGACACTAGGTGCTGAGTCATAGACTCACAGATATACATCACATTATCAGTGTAAGAGTCTCTCTGTACAGAGCTACGGACACTAGGTGCTGAGTCATAGACTCACAGATATACGTCACATTATCAGTGTAAGAGTCTCTCTGTACAGAGCTACGGACACTGTGCTGAGTCATAGACTCACAGATATACGTCACATTATCAGTGTAAGAGTCTCTCTGTACAGAGCTACGGACACTAGGTGCTGAGTCATAGACTCACAGATATACGTCACATTATCAGTGTAAGAGTCTCTCTGTACAGAGCTACGGACACTAGGTGCTGAGTCATAGACTCACAGATATACGTCACATTATCAGTGTAAGAGTCTCTCTGTACAGAGCTACGGACACTAGGTGCTGAGTCATAGACTCACAGATATACATCACATTATCAGTGTAAGAGTCTCTCTGTACAGAGCTACGGACACTAGGTGCTGAGTCATAGACTCACAGATATACATCACATTATCAGTGTAAGAGTCTCTCTGTACAGAGCTACGGACACTAGGTGCTGAGTCATAGACTCACAGATATACATCACATTATCAGTGTAAGAGTCTCTCTGTACAGAGCTACGGACACTTGTGCTGAGTCATAGACTCACAGATATACGTCACATTATCAGTGTAAGAGTCTCTCTGTACAGAGCTACGGACACTAGGTGCTGAGTCATAGACTCACAGATATACGTCACATTATCAGTGTAAGAGTCTCTCTGTACAGAGCTACGGACACTAGGTGCTGAGTCATAGACTCACAGATATACATCACATTATCAGTGTAAGAGTCTCTCTGTACAGAGCTACGGACACTAGGTGCTGAGTCATAGACTCACAGATATACATCACATTATCAGTGTAAGAGTCTCTCTGTACAGAGCTACGGACACTTGTGCTGAGTCATAGACTCACAGATATACGTCACATTATCAGTGTAAGAGTCTCTCTGTACAGAGCTACGGACACTAGGTACTGAGTCATAGACTCACAGATATACATCACATTATCAGTGTAAGAGTCTCTCTGTACAGAGCTACGGACACTAGGTGCTGAGTCATAGACTCACAGATATACATCACATTATCAGTGTAAGAGTCTCTCTGTACAGAGCTACGGACACTTGTGCTGAGTCATAGACTCACAGATATACATCACATTATCAGTGTAAGAGTCTCTCTGTACAGAGCTACGGACACTAGGTGCTGAGTCATAGCCTCACAGATATACATCACATCAGTGTAAGAGTCTCTCTGTACAGAGCTACGGACACTTGTGCTGAGTCATAGACTCACAGATATACATCACATTATCAGTGTAAGAGTCTCTCTGTACAGAGCCACGGACACTAGGTGCTGAGTCATAGACTCACAGATATACATCACATTATCAGTGTAAGAGTCTCTCTGTACAGAGCCACGGACACTAGGTGCTGAGTCATAGACTCACAGATATACATCACATTATCAGTGTAAGAGTCTCTCTGTACAGAGCTACGGACACTAGGTGCTGAGTCATAGACTCACAGATATACATCACATTATCAGTGTAAGAGTCTCTCTGTACAGAGCTACGGACACTAGGTGCTGAGTCATAGACTCACAGATATACATCCATCACATTATCAGTGTAAGAGTCTCTCTGTACAGAGCTACGGACACTAGGTGCTGAGTCATAGACTCACAGATATACATCACATTATCAGTGTAAGAGTCTCTCTGTACAGAGCTACGGACACTGTGCTGAGTCATAGACTCACAGATATACATCACATTATCAGTGTAAGAGTCTCTCTGTACAGAGCTACGGACACTAGGTGCTGAGTCATAGACTCACAGATATACATCACATTATCAGTGTAAGAGTCTCTCTGTACAGAGCTACGGACACTAGGTGCTGAGTCATAGACTCACAGATATACATCACATTATCAGTGTAAGAGTCTCTCTGTACAGAGCTACGGACACTTGTGCTGAGTCATAGACTCACAGATATACATCACATCAGTGTAAGAGTCTCTCTGTACAGAGCTACGGACACTAGGTGCTGAGTCATAGACTCACAGATATACATCACATTATCAGTGTAAGAGTCTCTCTGTACAGAGCTACGGGGACACTAGGTGCTGAGTCATAGACTCACAGATATACATCACATTATCAGTGTAAGAGTCTCTCTGTACAGAGCTACGGACACTAGGTGCTGAGTCATAGACTCACAGATATACATCACATTATCAGTGTAAGAGTCTCTCTGTACAGAGCTACGGATACTTGTGCTGAGTCATAGACTCACAGATATACATCACATTATCAGTGTAAGAGTCTCTCTGTACAGAGCTACGGATACTAGGTGCTGAGTCATAGACTCACAGATATACATCACATTATCAGTGTAAGAGTCTCTCTGTACAGAGCTACGGATACTAGGTGCTGAGTCATAGACTCACAGATATACGTCACATTATCAGTGTAAGAGTCTCTCTGTACAGAGCTACGGACACTAGGTGCTGAGTCATAGACTCACAGATATACGTCACATTATCAGTGTAAGAGTCTCTCTGTACAGAGCTACGGGGACACTAGGTGCTGAGTCATAGACTCACAGATATACATCACATTATCAGTGTAAGAGTCTCTCTGTACAGAGCTACGGACACTTGTGCTGAGTCATAGACTCATTGATATACGTCACATTATCAGTGTAAGAGTCTCTCTGTACAGAGCTACGGACACTAGGTGCTGAGTCATAGACTCACAGATATACATCACATTATCAGTGTAAGAGTCTCTCTGTACAGAGCTACGGACACTAGGTGCTGAGTCATAGACTCACAGATATACATCACATTATCAGTGTAAGAGTCTCTCTGTACAGAGCTACGGGGACACTAGGTGCTGAGTCATAGACTCACAGATATACATCACATTATCAGTGTAAGAGTCTCTCTGTACAGAGCTACGGACACTAGGTGCTGAGTCATAGACTCACAGATATACATCACATTATCAGTGTAAGAGTCTCTCTGTACAGAGCTACGGACACTAGGTGCTGAGTCATAGACTCACAGATATACATCACATTATCAGTGTAAGAGTCTCTCTGTACAGAGCTACGGACACTTGTGCTGAGTCATAGACTCATTGATATACGTCACATTATCAGTGTAAGAGTCTCTCTGTACAGAGCTACGGACACTAGGTGCTGAGTCATAGACTCACAGATATACATCACATTATCAGTGTAAGAGTCTCTCTGTACAGAGCTACGGACACTAGGTGCTGAGTCATAGACTCACAGATATACGTCACATTATCAGTGTAAGAGTCTCTCTGTACAGAGCTACGGACACTTTTGCTGAGTCATAGACTCACAGATATACGTCACATTATCAGTGTAAGAGTCTCTCTGTACAGAGCTACGGACACTTGTGCTGAGTCATAGACTCACAGATATACGTCACATTATCAGTGTAAGAGTCTCTCTGTACAGAGCTACAGACACTATTTGTTGAGTCATAGACTCACAGATATACATCACATTATCAGTGTAAGAGTCTCTCTGTACAGAGCTACGGACACTAGGTGCTGAGTCATAGACTCACAGATATACGTCACATTATCAGTGTAAGAGTCTCTCTGTACAGAGCTACGGACACTAGGTGCTGAGTCATAGACTCACAGATATACATCACATTATCAGTGTAAGAGTCTCTCTGTACAGAGCTACGGACACTAGGTGCTGAGTCATAGACTCACAGATATACATCACATTATCAGTGTAAGAGTCTCTCTGTACAGAGCTACGGACACTTGTGCTGAGTCATAGACTCACAGATATACAAATATATCACATTAATCAGAATATGCGGGTGCGTCCAATTCACATCACATTGATATTTATACACGTTTTCGGTAAAAAAAAGACGCCCGGTGCTAGCAGAGTCTCATGTAACCTGAGGCGCGGAGAGGGGCTTTGTGGTGCGACTGAAGCAAAGATGGATAAGGACGTATCTGTATGCAAAGCAATTCTTCCAGGTGTCAGTGACTCATTGTCTGCTCCCTTAGAGAAGCTAGTCCTGGGCTGCAGGAAGATGACACTTCCGTTACTGCGTTTGATATGGGTGCAGTGAACCAGCGTGAGGTGACCAGGGGACTTTGACAAGATAATCTCAGTAATACCAGCGCAATTTCTGTCTCACCCTTCTCTCTGCATTATTCAGATTCCATGAACCGGAGCCTTGCAGCCCCTCTGCTCAGTCTTCCACATAAGAAAAAGTGAGTTCCTGTCCCTGATAAGCTTCTGTCTCCCCCTGTCTGTGTCCCCCCGCAATATTACTGTTCTCCCCTGCCATGCTGCTTGCTGTGGAGTGGGGTACCCCGGTAGTTGCCCTGCTGATTGCTGAGGAGTGGGGTACTCCAGTAGTTGCCCTGCTGATTGCTGAGGAGTGGGGTACACCGGTAGTTCCGCTGCTGATTGCTGAGGAGTGGGGTACACCGGAAGTTGCTCTGCTGATTGCTGAGGAGTGAGGTACAGCGGTAGTTCCCCTGCCCTGCTGATTGCTGAGGAGTGAGGTACACTGGTAGTTCCCCTGCCCTGCTGATTGCTGAGGAGTGGGGTACACCGGAAGTTGCCCTGCTGATTGCTGAGTGGGGTACACCGGTAGTACCCCTGCCCTGCTGATTGCTGAGGAGTGGGGTACACCGGTAGTACCCCTGCCCTGCTGATTGCTGAGGAGTGGGGTACATTGGTATTTCCCCTGCCCTGCTGATTGCTGAGGAGTGGGTACATTGGTATTTCCCCTGCCCTGCTGATTGCTGAGTAGGATAGATCGGTAGTTCCCCTGCCCTGCTGATTGCTGAGTGGGGTACATCAGTATTTCCCCTGCTGATTGCTGAGGAGTGGGGTACACCGTTATTTCCCCATCCCTGCTGATTGCTGAGGAGTGGGGTACCCAGGTAGTTCCCCATCGCTGCTGCTTGCTGAGGAGTGGGGTACCCCGGTAGTTACCCTGCCCTGCTGCTTGCTGAGCAGTGCGGTACCCAGGTAGTTCACCTGCCCTGCTGCTTGCTGAGGAGTGGGCTACCCAGGTAGTTCACCTGCCTTGCTGCTTGCTGAGGAGTGGGCTACCCAGGTAGTTCACCTGCCCTGCTGCTTGCTGAGGAGTGGGGTACCCGGTACTTGCCCTGCTGATTGCTGAGGAGTGGGGTACCCTGCTAGTTCACCTGCCCTGCTGCTTGCTGAGGAGTGGGGGTACCCGGTAGTTGCCCTGCTGCTTGCTGAGGAGTGGGGGTACCCGGTAGTTGCCCTGCTGATTGCTGAGGAGTGGGATACCCAGTAGTTGCCCTGCTGCTTGCTGAGGAGTGGGGTACCCGGTAGTTCCCCTGCCCTGCTGATTGCTGAGGAGTGGGGTACCCGGTAGTTGCCCTACTGATTGCTGAGCAGTGGGGTACCCCGGTAGCTCTCTGTAGTGGGCTGACATTTCCCCGTCTGTGCAGGAACCCATACTACTATGAGAAGGTTGGGGATCCACTGGATTTGCTGACTATTGAGAAGCAGATTCTCAGCGGACACTACAAGACGGTTGAAGCCTTTGACACTGATATGCTGAAAGTGTTCCGTAATGCGGAGGTAAGTTTTACACACGGCAACCATTTGTCACCAGTAATAAGGAGCATCCTAACGCGTTGCCGCATCTGATATTTCAGAAATATCATGGCAGGAAGTCTGCTATAGGGCGAGATGTGTGCCGCCTCCGTAAAGCCTATTACAGCGCACGGCACGAGTCTGCCGCACAGATAGACGAAATAATGGGAGACACCGCCAGCGAGGCGGACAGCAGTGAGGCCTCCGTGTGCGACAAAGAGGGGATACACGAGAAGGAAGACGACATCATCCGCTGCATCTGTGGCCTCTACAAGGATGAGGGACTGATGATCCAATGTGAGAAGTGCATGGTAAGTGTGTGAGAGATGGTAACATGGCCTCCTCTGTGATTGGGGCAGTGATGGAGGCGATGTATGAGGGGTGCATGGTAAGTGTGTGAGAGATGGTGACATGGCCTCCTCTGTGATTGGGGCAGTGATGGAGGTGATGTATGAGAGGTGCATGGTAAGTGTGTGAGAGATGGTGACATCGCCTCCTCTGTGATTGGGGCAGTGATGGAGGTGATGTATGAGAGGTGCATGGTAAGTGTGTGAGAGATGGTGACATGGCCTCCTCTGTGATTGGGGCAGTGATGTATGAGGGGTGCATGGTAAGTGTGTGAGAGATGGTAACATGGCCTCCTCTGTGATTGGGGCAGTGACGGAGGTGATGTATGAGGGGTGCATGGTAAGTGTGAGAGATGGTGACATGGCCTCCTCTGTGATTGTGGCAGTGATGGAGGTGATGTATGAGGTGCATGGTAAGTGTGTGAGAGATGGTGACATGGCCTCCTCTGTGATTGGGGCAGTGATGGAGGCGATGTATGAGGGGTGCATGGTAAGTGTGTGAGAGATGGTCACATGGCCGCCTCTGTGATTGGGGCAGTGATGGAGGCGATGTATGAGGGGTACATGGTAAGTGTGTGAGAGATGGTCACATGGCCTCCTCTGTGATTGGGGCAGTGATGGAGGTGATGTATGAGAGGTGCATGGTAAGTGTGTGAGAGATGGTGACATGGCCTCCTCTGTGACTGGGGCAGTGATGGAGGTGATGTATGAGGGGTACATGGTAAGTGTGTGAGATGGTGACATGGTCTCCTCTGTGATTGGCGCAGTGACGGAGGTGATGTATGAGGGGTGCATGGTAAGTGTGTGAGAGATGGTGACATGGCCTCCTCTGTGATTGGTGCAGTGATGGAGGTGATGTATGAGGGGTGCATGGTAAGTGTGAGAGATGGTGACATGGCCTCCTCTGTGATTGGGGCAGTGATGGAGGTGATGTATGAGGGGTGCATGGTAAGTGTGTGAGAGATGGTGACATGGCCTCCTCTGTGATTGGGGCAGTGATGGAGGTGATGTATGAGGGGAGCATTGTAAGTGTGTGAGAGATGGTGACATGGCCTCCTCTGTGATTGTGGCAGTGATGGAGGTGATGTATGAGGGGTGCATGGTAAGTGTGTGAGAGATGGTGACATGGCCTCCTCTGTGATTGGGGCAGTGATGGAGGTGATGTATGAGGGGTGCATGGTAAGTGTGTGAGAGATGGTGACATGGCCGCCTCTGTGATTGGGGCAGTGATGGAGGCGATGTATGAGGGGTACATGGTAAGTGTGTGAGAGATGGTCACATGGCCTCCTCTGTGATTGGGGCAGTGATGGAGGTGATGTATGAGGGGTGCATGGTAAGTGTGTGAGAGATGGTGACATGGCCTCCTCTGTGATTGGGGCAGTGATGGAGGTGATGTATGAGGGGTGCATGGTAAGTGTGTGAGAGATGGTGACATGGCCTCCTCTGTGATTGGGGCAGTGATGGAGGTGATGTATGAGGGGTGCATGGTAAGTGTGAGAGATGGTGACATGGCCTCCTCTGTGATTGGGCCAGTGATGGAGGTGATGTATGAGGGGTGCATGGTAAGTGTGTGAGAGATGGTGACATGGCCTCCTCTGTGATTGGGGCAGTGATGGAGGTGATGTATGAGGGGTGCATGGTAAGTGTGTGAGAGATGGTGACATGGCCGCCTCTGTGATTGGGGCAGTGATGGAGGCGATGTATGAGGGGTACATGGTAAGTGTGTGAGAGATGGTGACATGGCCTCCTCTGTGATTGGGGCAGTGATGGAGGTGATGTATGAGGGGTGCATGGTAAGTGTGTGAGAGATGGTGACATGGCCTCCTCTGTGATTGGGGCAGTGATGGAGGTGATGTATGAGAGGTGCATGGTAAGTGTGTGAGAGATGGTCACATGGCCTCCTCTGTGATTGGCGCAGTGATGGAGGTGATGTATGAGGGGTGCACATTTCGGACCTGGCACTGATGCAGAGAATCTAGATTTGCGTTGCTCCAAACATCATTGGATGTTTTCTGCCAAACGTTCTTGAGGGGCACAGTGAAATACCCTGGTTATTGCAGCTGGTGAGATTGGGACCCCTGGGGAGTCACGAGGACCCTGTGCCTATTATACCAAACAAATAGTATAATAGATTACGTTTCTCTTCTATATGGAACGTTTGAGTGTAGTCAGACTGGCACGCTCCTTCCTAGGCGCCAGGTGCAGATGGTTGGTGTGTGGGGTCCCCTATGGGCAGGTTATGTGTGTTACACCTTTGTGTTGTCCTGTCCAGGTGTGGCAGCACTGTGACTGTATGGGGGTGACGTCGGATGTGGAACATTACCTGTGTGAGCAGTGTGACCCGCGCTCCTTCCTCGGAGCCAGGCGCAGATGGTTGGTGTGTGGGGTCCCCTATGGGCAGGTTATGTGTTACACCTTTGTGTTGTCCTGTCCAGGTGTGGCAGCACTGTGACTGTATGGGGGTGACGTCCAATGTGGAACATTACCTGTGTGAGCAGTGTGACCCGCGCTCCTTCCTAGGCGCCAGGCGCAGATGGTTGGTGTGTGGGGTCCCCTATGGGCAGGTTATGTGTGTTACACCTTTGTGTTGTCCTGTACAGGTGTGGCAGCACTGTGACTGTATGGGGGTGACGTCCGATGTGGAACATTACCTGTGTGAGCAGTGTGACCCGCGCTCCATCCTAGGCGCCAGGCGCAGATGGTTGGTGTGTGGGGTCCCCTATGGGCAGGTTATGTGTGTTACACCTTTGTGTTGTCCTGTCCAGGTGTGGCAGCACTGTGACTGTATGGGGGTGACGTCCGATGTGGAACATTACCTGTGTGAGCAGTGTGACCCGCGCTCCTTCCTAGGCGCCAGGCGCAGATGGTTGGTGTGTGGGGTCCCCTATGGGCAGGTTATGTGTGTTACACCTTTGTGTTGTCCTGTACAGGTGTGGCAGCACTGTGACTGTATGGGGGTGACGTCCGATGTGGAACATTACCTGTGTGAGCAGTGTGACCCGCGCTCCTTCCTAGGCGCCAGGCGCAGATGGTTGGTGTGTGGGGTCCCCTATGGGCAGGTTATGTGTGTTACACCTTTGTGTTGTCCTGTACAGGTGTGGCAGCCCTGTGACTGTATGGGGGTGACGTCCGATGTGGAACATTACCTGTGTGAGCAGTGTGACCCGCGCTCCTTCCTAGGCGCCAGGCGCAGATGGTTGGTGTGTGGGGTCCCCTATGGGCAGGTTATGTGTGTTACACCTTTGTGTTGTCCTGTACAGGTGTGGCAGCACTGTGACTGTATGGGGGTGACGTCCGATGTGGAACATTACCTGTGTGAGCAGTGTGACCCGCGCTCCGTTGATAAGGTGAGCCTTCGGTTACAGCACTAATACATACACACAGGATGCTGGGACTCTCCCATCCCAACCTACTTCCTTGTGTTTCAGGAGGTTCCCATGATACCATGTCCTCATTACGCTCAGCCCGGGTTTATCTATTTCATCTGTCTCCTACGCGACGAGCTGCTCCTCCGGCAAGGTGACTGCGTGTATCTCATGCGAGACAGCCGCCGTACACCAGACGGACAGCCAGTACGACAGTCCTACCGGCTACTTTCCCACATTAACCGGGAGAAACTGGACATCTTCCGGATAGAGAAGCTGTGGAAGAATGAGAAGTACGATTGCTGTTTATTCCTGATGTATACGCCAGCGGCTGACCCGCCCGTCAGTGTGCGTTACTAACCCTCATCCTGTCCTCTAGGGGGGAACGCTTTGCCTTCGGTCACCATTACTTCCGCCCACACGAGACGCACCATTCGCCATCCCGCAGGTTCTACCACAACGAGCTGTTCCGTGTGCCTCTGTACGAGATCATACCGCTGGAGGCGGTGGTCGGCACCTGCTGCGTTCTGGACTTGTACACGTTCTGCAAGGGTAAGAGAGCACGGCGACTATGGGCCGGCACGGCCCCCTCCTCAGATACACAGACCGTCAGAGACTAGGGGGCTGAGTGGCACGCTGCAGTGTCGTGTCTGACGGGTCGCATGGCCAGCCCCAGATGAGCACATGTTCCTCCCTCTGCTGGGGAAGCCTATGCTGCAATAGCTGATTAGAACATTACAGGCTCTGCCCCTACGCTGTTTGTGCACTACCCTAGACTGGCACTACACCTTCGGCGGGCACAAGGCAGTTGTGATTGTACGGAGCTGTGAAATGCTTGTGTGTCTCATGCAGCCATTGGCACAGAGCTGATCTATCTTTGCAGGCGGTGAATGCAGCAGTAGACAGCACAGGGGTGTCCCTACCTGTTGGTGCACATGTTATAGGCTCCCACGTGGGTCCGAGATCCGGCCCATCCTGCAGAGAGTTCCTGGCTGCAGGTCACTAGCCAAGATTGATGCTGGACAGAGATGATAACATGATGGGATGAAAACAATCTGCATCATTAATCTCTGCTCCCGGAAATGAGAATCACTCATCGGTTTGGCCGAGGCAACAAGGCATCTCCGTGCTGCTGTCATTTGTGAGAATAGTGAAGATGCTGTTCTGTGATTGGCTGCTGGAATTTAGGATGGAGCGTCATTAATATCCTTTTAATCAGTTGCTGTGCTATAACGGCACCAGGCCTATAATGCTAGTTATTGCGTATTGTACATTATCATTATTATTGTCTATTATTTATATGGGCCCAGAAGAGGTAATAGCATTGCACATAGTGGAGGAAACATACAGCAAAATGGGGGATCCTGCAGGACCGTTGGAGTGAGGGGGACAGACATGGGTATTGTAGAGGCTGGAGAATTAGATAGTGGGGCGATGGGCCTTGGGGATTATAAGGCGTGCTCTGTAGGTGCCTCTGCCTATCTGCTGCCTACTCTCCTCTATTCCCTGCTGTACTCGCAGTATTCCGTAATATGCCGCCCTTTCTCATTACTTCACCCAAACCTGGTGTACATGGGCGATCCCTCTGTGCCTCCCTTTCTCATTACTTCACCCAAACCTGGTGTACATGGGCGATTCCTCTGACGCCCTTTCTCATTACTTCACCCAAACCTGGTGTACATGGGCGATTCCTCTATGCCGCCCTTTCTCATTACTTCACCCAAACCTGGTGTACATGGGTGATCCCTCTGTGCCGCCCTTTCTCATTACTTCACCCAAACCTGGTGTACATGGGCGATTCCTCTATGGCGGCCTTTCTCATTACTTCACCCAAACCTGGTGTACATGGGCGATTCCTCTATGGCACCCTTTCTCATTACTTCACCCAAACCTGGTGTACATGGGCGATCCCTCTATGCCGCCCTTTCTCATTACTTCACCCAAACCTGGTGTACATGGGCGATTCCTCTATGGCGGCCTTTCTCATTACTTCACCCAAACTTGGTGTACATGGGCGATTCCTCTATGGCGCCCTTTCTCATTACTTCACCCAAACCTGGTGTACATGGGCGATCCCTCTATGGCGCCCTTTCTCATTACTTCACCCAAACCTGGTGTACATGGGCGATTCCTCTTCTCATTACTTCACCCAAACCTGGTGTACATGGGCGATTCCTCTATGGCGCCCTTTCTCATTACTTCACCCAAACCTGGTGTACATGGGCGATTCCTCTATGGCCCCCTTTCTCATTACTTCACCCAAACCTGGTGTACATGGGCGATCCCTCTATGGCGCCCTTTCTCATCACTTCACCCAAACCTGGTGTACATGGGCGATCCCTCTATGGCGCCCTTTCTTATTACTTCACCCAAACCTGGTGTACATGGGTGATTCCTCTATGGCGCCCTTTCTCATTACTTCACCCAAACCTGGTGTACATGGGCGATCCCTCTATTCCGCCCTTTCTCATTACTTCACCCAAACCTGGTGTACATGGCGATCCCTCTGTGCCGCCCTTTCTCATTACTTCACCCAAACCTGGTGTACATGGGCGATCCCTCTATGGGCGCAATTTCTCATTACTTCACCAAAACCTGGTGTACATGGGCGATCCCTCTATAGCGGCCTTTCTCATTACTTCACCCAAACCTGGTGTACATGGGCGATCCCTCTATGGGCGCCCTTTCTCACTACTTCACCCAAACCTGGTGTACATGGGCGATCCCTCTATGGCGCCCTTTCTCATTACTTCACCCAAACCTGGTGTACTTGGGCGATCCCTCTATGACGCCCTTTCTCATTACTTCACCCAAACCTGGTGTACATGGGCGATCCCTCTATGCCGCCCTTTCTCATTAGTTCACCCAAACCTGGTGTACATGGGCGATCCCCCAATGGCGCCCTTTCTCATTACTTCACCCAAACCTGGTGTACATGGGCGATCCCTCTATGGCGCCCTTTCTCATTACTTCACCCAAATCTGGTGTACATGGGTGATCCCTCTATGCCGCCCTTTCTCATTACTTCACCCAAACCTGGTGTACATGGGCGATCCCTCTATGCCGCCCTTTCTCATTACTTCACCCAAACCTGGTGTACATGGGCGATCCCTCTATGCCGCCCTTTCTCATTACTTCATCCAAACCTGGTGTACATGGGTGATCCCTCTATGCCGCCCTTTCTCATTACTTCACCCAAACCTGGTGTACATGGGCGATCCCTCTATGGCGCCCTTTCTCATTTCTTCACCCAAACCTGGTGTACATGAGTGATCCCTCTATGCCGCCCTTTCTCATTACTTCACCCAAACCTGGTGTACATGGGCGAACCCTCTATGCTGCCCTTTCTCATTACTTCACCCTAACCTGGTGTACATGGACGATCCCTCTATGGCGCCCTTTCTCATTACTTCACCCAAACCTAATGTACATGGACGATCCCTCTATGGCGCCCTTTCTCATGACTTCACCGAAACCTAATGTACATGGGCGATCCCTCTATGGCGCCCTTTCTCATTACTTCACCCAAACCTGGTGTACATACATGGGCGATCCCTCTATGCTGCCCTTTCTCATTACTTCACCCAAATCTGGTGTACATGGGCGATCCCTCTATGCCGCCCTTTCTCATTACTTCACCCAAACCTGGTATATATGGGTGATCCCTCTATGGCGCCCTTTCTCATTACTTCACCCAAACCTGGTATATATGGGTGATCCCTCTATGGCGCCCTTTCTCATTACTTCACCCAAACCTGGTGTACATGGGTGATCCCTCTATAGCGGCCTTTCTTATATCGGGAACCATGCCTTCATGTTAATCTTCCAGTGCTCACCTGCATGGAAATATCCTACTTTATGACTATACTGGATGTTTAATTTGTCTTTAACAGGAATTATGTTGGGTAAAATGGTCCACGTGTCTTTTTACTTCCAACTCCTGGATATTCTGTAGATTTCTAGCCTGCAGTCCCTGACACCCCTCTGCCAAGCCGGGCTCGGTTATTAATGAAATTCAACCTTGCAGTGATCTATATCTGCTGATGTTCTAGCTGGATGCATGTGACTAAATCGGTGTCGCTTCCCTGTATCATCTGTATGTCTGTCTATTCCAGGACGTCCCAAGGGAGTTAAAGAGCAGGATGTTTATATCTGTGACTACCGGCTGGATAAATCCGCTCACTTGTTTTACAAAATCCACCGCAACCGATTCCCGGCCTGCACAAAGACTTACGCCTTTCATCACTTCTCCAAGAAGCTGACGCCAAAAAGAGACTTCTCGGTAAGTGATTTAGGGTCATGACTGGATATTGTTTCGGCTGTCCCGTACTGAGCGGACTGTGGAGTGTTCTCTATCCATCAGTAGTAATTTGTCCCTGACGCAGTCACTGTGGTGTTTAATGATGATGGGTATAGAATGTAGCCGGAGAGATCACTGACTTCCATCTTGTTCTTCCAGCCTCATTATGTGCCGGACAATTACAAACGGAACGGAGGCCGGTGAGCAGCACTTCCCTAACACTCAGCCATGTCATCCATCACTAGGTCTGTTGTTACAACTGATGCTTTTCTGTGTGTGTCACTGTAGGTCGTCCTGGAAGTCTGAACGCCCAAAGCCATCAGGCGGAGATCTACAACAGGAGGATCCTCTGTCTGTCTTGGAGGACCTAATGGTCGACACCATCACCCCACCAGCACTAGAGATGACGGAGCCAGACCCCACCCAACTGGAGGTGACTGACGGTGGAGTTATTGAGGGTGACAGCAGCCCCCCACGTCTATGTTCCATCCAAGACCGACAACAAGCAAAGAGAGTGAAACTCAACCAGATTCTTCTCCGGCTCCTGGAGAAGCTGCCGGGAAAAAATGGTGAGTTTGAGGTTTTCATGTTGCACGATTACTGGTGCAGTGTTTCACTTCCAGGAAGAAGCTTCCCTCAGTGAGGTCCGCTGCTTGCAGGCTGGAAGGTGACACTGCCTGGAAGCCTGGCTGCAGCTTTATCCCCGCAGTCGCGGGCAGGGAATCACATGGTGTAAATGTGTCCTGAGCAGCCTGCATTCCCTGCTGATCTGGTGCCTGTGTCTCTGCGGTTCTTAGTGCATGGCCAGCGCACGTTCCTGAGGTGAGGTCCGCTGCTGGCAGGCTGGAAGGTGACACTGCCTGGAAGCCTGGCTGCAGCTTTATCCCCGCAGTCCCGGGCAGGGAATCACAGGGTGTAAATGTGTCCTGAGCAGCCTGCATTCCCTGCTGATCTGGTGCCTGTGTCTCTGCGGTTCTTAGTGTATGGCCAGCGCACGTTCCCTCAGTGAGGTCCGCTGCTGGCAGGCTGGAAGGTGACACTGCCTGGAAGCCTGGCTGCAGCTTTATCCCCGCAGTCCCGGGCAGGGAATCACAGGGTGTAAATGTGTCCTGAGCAGCCTGCATTCCCTGCTGATCTGGTGCCTGTGTCTCTGCGGTTCTTAGTGTATGGCCAGCGCACGTTCCCTCAGTGAGGTCCGCTGCTGGCAGGCTGGAAGGTGACACTGCCTGGAAGCCTGGCTGCAGCTTTATCCCCGCAGTCCCGGGCAGGGAATCACAGGGTGTAAATGTGTCCTGAGCAGCCTGCATTCGCTGCTGATCTGGTGCCTGTGTCTCTGCGGTTCTTAGTGTATGGCCAGCGCACGTTCTCTCAGTGAGGTCCGCTGCTGGCAGGCTGGAAGGTGACACTGCCTGGAAGCCTGGCTGCAGCTTTATCCCCGCAGTCCCGGGCAGGGAATCACATGGTGTAAATGTGTCCTGAGCAGCCTGCATTCCCTGCTGATCTGGTGCCTGTGTCTCTGCGGTTCTTAGTGTATGGCCAGCGCACGTTCCCTCAGTGAGGTCCGCTGCTGGCAGGCTGGAAGGTGACACTGCCTGGAAGCCTGGCTGCAGCTTTATCCCCGCAGTCCCGGGCAGGGAATCACAGGGTGTAAATGTGTCCTGAGCAGCCTGCATTCGCTGCTGATCTGGTGCCTGTGTCTCTGCGGTTCTTAGTGTATGGCCAGCGCACGTTCCCTCAGTGAGGTCCGCTGCTGGCAGGCTGGAAGGTGACACTGCCTGGAAGCCTGGCTGCAGCTTTATCCCCGCAGTCCCGGGCAGGGAATCACATGGTGTAAATGTGTCCTGAGCAGCCTGCATTCCCTGCTGATCTGGTGCCTGTGTCTCTGCGGTTCTTAGTGTATGGCCAGCGCACGTTCCCTCAGTGAGGTCCGCTGCTGGCAGGCTGGAAGGTGACACTGCCTGGAAGCCTGGCTGCAGCTTTATCCCCGCAGTCCCGGGCAGGGAATCACAGGGTGTAAATGTGTCCTGAGCAGCCTGCATTCCCTGCTGATCTGGTGCCTGTGTCTCTGCGGTTCTTAGTGTATGGCCAGCGCACGTTCCTGAGGTGAGGGCTGGGCTAGGAGTGAATAACAGACAGGAGAGGTCACCTGGCGCAATTTAAGAACAAATTATTGTCCGCACATTTTCCTGCAGCAATAACTCATTTTGCTGAGGGACTCCTGCAGTTGTCCTTGTGACTATTCCGTGTGGCCAATGGGATTAGCACAGGTGTGACGTCATGATGTTAGGGAGCGGCACAGGGTGGCATAGAGCCCTGTCCATATTGTTCTGTCTTCCTGCACTGTAATCGCCAACAATCTACTGACATCGCGGGAGAGCGTTAGCTTACCCAGAGAGCCGGGCACTCGGTGTGCATAGGGGATGGGCATCCTATGGCATGCACTGTGATCACCAACAAGCTACTGACATCGCTGGAGAGCTTCAGCTCACCCACAGAGCCGGGCACTCAGTGTGCATAGGGGATGGGCTTCCTATGGCATGCACTGTGATCACCAACAAGCTACTGGCATCGCTGGTTCCCGCTGGAGAGCTTCAGCTCACCCAGAGAGTCGGGCACAGGGCGTGCATAGGGGATGGGCATCCTATGGCATGCACTGTGATCACCAACAAGCTACTGGCATCGCTGGTTCCCGCTGGAGAGCTTCAGCTCACCCAGAGAGTCGGGCACAGGGCGTGCATAGGGGATGGGCATCCTATGGCATGCACTGTGATCACCAACAAGCTACTGGCATCGCTGGTTCCCGCTGGAGAGCTTCAGCTCACCCAGAGAGTCGGGCACAGGGCGTGCATAGGGGACGGGCTTCCTATGGCATGCACTGTATCAGTAATTACCTGCCTCCCATTATATACTGTAGACTGTTACCCCTGACTCATCACGTCTGTCAGCGCAACAAACTCATCATATTTTAGTCACAATAATCATTTTATTGTGAATGTTATTCTGGAGTACAAAGTCTGTGCATGGTTTGCTCATGCTCTCCCCCACTTCCGACCTCCAAGGATGGATCCCAGTCTTTCCCACAAGGCGTTCTCCTCGCTCGGGGCCACCTGTCATTGTCCTGGAAGCGTGAGCTGTGTTCCCAGCATTTTCTCAGTGGATCCCACCAGACCACTCATTCCAGCAGCAGCACAGCAGCGTCCTATCTGGGACCTCAATGGTGCACTGGTAGCGAGGGAGCTAAGCTAAAGCTTTGCTTGATTTCCTTGGTGGGTTCAGTAAAATGTTCCCCCCATGTTCATTTAGAATGATAACTATTGGGTTACTTACTATATCCATTATCCTGTACGAGTATCCAGCTATTGTCATTTCACCAGATTGGCTTCAACTTCCTTAGTTTCATTTTAATACCAGTAATTCATTTTCATGGTTTTTAACAAACACAAAAATAAAAATCTGTTTAAAACTAAAAATGTGCAGAGTCTTACAAGCTGGATAAACATCATACGGCACATGCTCATCCTACAAAAGGAGAATAAAAGAGCAGGGAGAACATCGGAGAGCACTGGGGACGATCGGCATGTGTGGACCTTTAACAATGCGGGAAAGGGGGGTAAATAAATTGACTCACAGCTATAGAACAGCACCCAGCGTCCCTCAGCCTCATCACTGAGATGTATAGCAGGAAGACCATATCACGTGGTCATTGTGGAGATCTATAGCAGGGAGACTGTATCGCGTGATCATTGTGGAGATCTATAGCAGGGAGACTGTATCGCGTGATCATTGTGGAGGTCTATAGCAGGGAGACCGTATCGCGTGATCATTGTGGAGATCTATAGCAGGGAGACTGTATCGCGTGATCATTGTGGAGATCTATAGCAGGGAGACTGTATCGCGTGATCATTGTGGAGATCTATAGCAGGAAGCCCGTATCGCGTGATCATTGTGGAGATCTATAGCAGGGAGACTGTATCGCGTGATCATTGTGGAGATCTATAGCAGGAAGCCCGTATCGCGTGATCATTGTGGAGATATATAGCAGGAAGGCAGTATTGCGTGATCATTGTGGAGATCTATAGCAGGGAGACTGTATCGTGTGATCGTTGTGGAGATCTATAGCAGGAAGCCCGTGTCGCGTGATCATATTCATTATGGAGAACTATAGCAGGAAGGCCGTATCGCGTGATCATTGTGGAGATCTATAGCAGGAAGCCCGTATCGCGTGCTCATTGTAGAGATCTATAGCAGAGAAAACTGTATTGCGTGGTCATCAAGGAGATCTATAGCAGGGAAGACTGTATTGTTTGGTAATCACAGAGATCTATAGCAGGGAAGACTGTATTGTATGGTAATCACAGAGATCTATAGCAGGGAAGACTATTGTATGGTAATCACAGAGATCTATAGCATGGAAGACTATTGTATGGTAATCACAGAGATCTATAGCAGGGAAGTTTATTGTATGGTAATCACAGAGATCTATAGCAGGGAAGACTATTGTATGGTAATCACAGAGATCTATAGCAGGGAAGACTGTATTGTTTGGTAATCACAGAGATCTATAGCAGGGAAGACTATTGTATGGTAATCACAGAGATCTATAGCAGGGAAGACTGTATTGTTTGGTAATCACAGAGATCTATAGCAGGGAAGACTATTGTATGGTAATCACAGAGATCTATAGCAGGGAAGACTGTATTGTATGGTAATCACAGAGATCTATAGCAGGGAAGACTGTATTGTATGGTAATCACAGAGATCTATAGCAGGGAAGACTGTATTGTATGGTAATCACAGAGATCTATAGCAGGGAAGACTGTATTGCTCCTTTACCTCTAAAATTATTTTCATAACATTTTGCACATGTAACCGTGTTGGGCCGCTTGCTATAATGTACAAAGTTCCTTACGGTTGTATTACAATTCATCTTTCAAGTCAAGCTTTTGCGCTGTCTACCCATCAACTTCCCCAATGCTTCATTTTTCCAAATAACAAAAACCGTATCACTAATTAAATACTCCAGTACAATTGCCTGATAGGTGTGAGACTCTCAGATACTGGTATAGTAACAGAAGTAATTGCATCTGTAAGCTTGGTATCATCATGTGAGTTGATTCATCGTTAAGTAATTTGTATAAATGTGATATAAGCCCCCTCTTTATGTGTCCTTTGTCTGTCTGCAGTGATCGATGTGACTTATCTCCTAGAAGAGGGTCCATGCAGGAAATTACGGAGACGGACTCTCAACCTCCCCGAGTGCATCTTCAGGAAGTGACCTGAAGCTTATGTGGTACTGAGTGCCCCTGGGGTACAGGCCAGACTGGTTCGAGCACCTCAGTCTATATTCTCTCAGCATCTCTGCCTTGCATTGCTGGAACGCTGGGCTGGGACTGGAGCCTGGGCGATATGAGGGCAGAATTATCTGAGTTTATACAGCGGGAACACCCAAGAATCCAGCGTGCACTAAGAGCTTCTACCACCCGACTCCCAAAAGCGTTCCCAAAGTAAGAAAGTGGTAACTTATTGTGCCAACCTGATTATGTTCTGCTCCGTGGACCTTTTGTGTGTGTGTGTATAGTGCTGCTGTTCTGTGTCGCTCTCCAGTCTCCCTGTAGTATATTACCAAACGCTTCCCGAGCAACTGGCCCACTGGTGGGAGTGTGTCCTGCCACTATATCCCCTTCCATAATTCCACTCCTATGTTTTGCACCTTGCCTAAAAGCAGCACTTTTCCAATTACTAGCAACAGACATGCCCACAACATACTAACTGCCTAGGAGCTGTCTGTTACTCTGCTGGTTCATGCATGAAGTATACTTAGTCCCCAGGACCAAGAGGTGACCATACTTAAAGGAAATCACCTGTTCAACTATCCTACCCGGAGGATATTATACTAGACTGAAAGGAGATCTCCAAGAGAACATCACTGTCCCACCAAAAAGAAACTATGCTAAAAGGCCATCTCCAAGATGGCCTGTCCAACTATCCCACCTGGAGAATATTACACTAGACTGAAGGGAGGTCTCCAGGAAAAGAAAAAAATCACTTTCCTACCAAGAAGAGACTATGCTGGAAGGCCATCTCCAAGAAGACATGTCCTGTCCAACTATCCCATCTAGAATATATTATACTAGACTGAAAGGAGTACTCCAGGAGAATGTCACTGTCCCACCAAGAGGAGTCTATGCTGATAAGCCATCTCCAAGAAGACATGTCCTGTCCAAGTATTCCACCTGGAGGATATTATACTAGACTGAAAGGAGAAATCCAGGAGAATGTCACTGTCCCACCAAGAGGAGACTTTGCTGGAAGGTCATCTCCAAGAAGACCTCTCCTGCCCAACTATCCCACCAAGAGGTTACCAAACTGAAAGGACATTTCTGGTCTATGCCACCCAGAGGAGACTATACTACAAAGGATACCACCTTCTCAACTATCTCTTCCATAGTATACTATACTGACATAAAATCCTATAGGAGAACATCACCTGCCAGACTATACCTCACAGAGGTGACTGATCTGAAAGATCTCTAGGAGGCCATCCCCAATCCCACTAGCTCCCCCAGCGGAGACTATACTACCATATCTCCAGGGTGGCAGGAGGAACTTTTCCTATTATACCGTGGGACCACATTATTTGTACGAATGACAGATAATACATAATCAGGTTATAGTGAGGATGTCTCCAAAGTTTAGGTCCCACTGAATGGTGTTTCTGTATGGGTTAGGTGGGGGCTTCTGTAGTTGCCTCCTGAAGAATTATGGGAAATGGGGGGTTGCATTTGCAATATGTAAAATAATCAGCATAAGCTTTGCTTCCAATGTTTCTTACATACCTATCTGACCAATGGTGGATTGTATCATGCACCAGTCATTAATGGCCACAGCTTTCTTTGCCGGCATAGACCCCTCATGGGGGGAGACACCTATCCAAAGTGACAGTAGAAGGTAGCACTTTATCCAAGGGTGTCCCCACGCCCAGAAAATGGGTCCTTTGTCCAGTATGTCTGGGAACAGAGCAATGGCTATTTATATGGCAGCCATAGCGGCACTTTATCCACATCCACCCAGCAACGGTCTATATGTAATGGGGAAATCTCCAGAGTTGTCTCCACCAAGTGATCAGAGTACACAGGAGTCATTTTCCAGATGCAAAGTGCAGAACGCACCACATGCTGCCGGAGCCGACACATGGCTGCATCCCCCCCGGGGTGCAGGAGCCGACACATGGTAGCATCCCACCGGGGTGCAGGACCTCCTTTAACCTCCCAGTGCCCAGGATGAAGGACAAACTTGGGCCGGTGGTTGCAAAAATAAAGCAAAGCTTAAGGATTTCCTCCAGGATTCAATTTCTAATGTCCTTCTAAAAGAACGACAGATTGTCTTAATAATGTGCCAAGTAAAGTGTGTGTACGTGTGTATATATACATATATATAATATTATGTATACATACATGAATATATTAGCGTGGGTGATGAGCAATACATATGTTGGTTTAGCACGGACCGCGACTGTCCTAATGTACATTACATTCTCTTCCATTCCGCAAGTCCTGGCCCGCCCTGAACCGGCCAACTTGTGACATCTTCATTTTCTGAGGGTAAGATAAATGCAGAAAAAAAAATTTCAGTTAAAAAAAAATAAATATTTTATTAAAAAAAAAATAAAAAAAAAGCGAGATGTGTTTTGAATATTTTCTTATTGTAAAGCCGGGGGTGAGCAGTCGGAGTATATAAGACTTGTCCAGGCGCAGCGCTCTGTGATACCACTCCATAAAGGGAAGATGTCCGACATCTCTGCCAGACGAGACCCCAAACCGTAGCTGTCCCGTCGCTGTGCTGAGACAATCAGAGGAAATGATTTGAGCAGCGGTATAAATATATTTTCTGTGTGTGACTGTGTTGGATTTATTTTATTTTTTCTCTTTTCCTACTGGTGTAGAAATGTAATTTTTGGTTGTTTTATAATAATAATTGAAAAGGAAAGTTTATCAATGGTTTTTAAACTCTAGAAGCACTACGCAGTGGCGTAGCCGGGCGGTCCAAACCGTGCCGCCGCTCCGGCTCTAATTTGCTGCTAATTTGTTTCATTTTTACAAGGAGAGGAGATGCATAACGCGACATAGCTAATTGTTTTGATGTTAATCTCTGTAAATGCTGTATTACCGATTCTAGCAATGGATGTACTCTGCAATCTCCGTTACTAAGAGTCTAGTATTAAATGGAAGAAAAAAAAAAAACACATGTTTTTCCTACTTCTCACTTGTGTTGTTCTTGTCTTTTCCTATAACGTGTGCACACAGCTGGGTCACATAGTAACTGTGTCTGTGCCCTCGCCCCATGTACGTACTGTAACCCTCCTCCATCTCTTACTCCATGTTCCCCTAGAAGTGCCTTGTTAGTGTGAATAAATCTATTGTGAATCACGTTTGTGCCTAATAAATGTGGCATCTGGAAGCTGCCGGCTGATGTCTGCGGTTCCCACATACAGAAGACATTGACTTCCCATCGGTACGTCTCCTCTCTTTCCCAGTTGTAAGATGTTCTTGCATTTAGGACAAGTTTTATATGAACTGTTGATGTAAATAAGAGTTTAATCATTTTACTGCGTCACTTTGGAGGACACTCCCCAGCTATAAAGAAAGTAAAGTGCTTCCAATGAATAAATAATAGTTTGTTTATGTAGGAAGAACTTGCTCCAGCATTTTGCATGGTGATAAGTGTCATTAAAGTGCTTTCATTAAGACACATGAACCAACACACACAGGACTTTGTTTTATTGTATATACTCTTATTCTGAGCTTTGTGGGGGTACATAGGATATAAATACATACCAGTCACATCCTATAGAACAGTAATATAGGGAGCCAGTGCATGGTCTGTGACATCTGTTTCATTTATATTCTATAATACATATAGATTTAATACAATTTGTCCTTTAATCAGTAGCTCACACATTATTTGTGATATGTAATCTCTGGTTATAAATGAGACAGCATGATTATCAGTACCTGCTCATTCCTGTGCCCATCGGATATGTGGCCCAGACTGTATCCGACAGACAGTGTATAGGAAGATAAATACGTTGCAGCCTCAGGGCCCCTTTTACATGCAATTATTGATATAGTCTTAAATTGTATTTTAGCAAGTGACAAAACACCTTCCATCTGTTCCCCAAAAGCTTGCACTTTAATCCTGCCTCCGATAGGGCTGTAGTCCTAAACTTATATCACATACACGCAGCAGATACAATTGACGATGAACAGAACACCTTGTTTTCCTGTGCATACTGGGATAACACCAGGCGCTCTGGTCAGGAGATCATGATATGGGGGAAGCAAAGCTCTGACAGACTTGTACATGGGAGGGTTTAATCATTTCCCCCTCAGCGCACAGAGTGAAGCACTGTCACAGGATGAGAGATGTGTACCCCACCGGAACCAGGCCTGTATCACTTCCACGCCGGCACTGGATCCAGTCCTCATCCACCGTTCCAAGCAGCCGCAAAATATCACCTTTCTTAAAGCTTAGCTGCGTCTCACCAGAAGCTGCATGATCGCACAGTGCACGGAGGGACCTATGGATATTAACAAGCCATGTTACTACCCTGAGACATGCCAAGACAAACATCCAACCCCCGGTGTCATTAGGAATTCATACTGTGGTGGATGGGCCCTGTACCTTTCATGCTTATGGTTTGACTTCTGCCCAGGTCCTGGCTCCTCTGGGAAGATCTCAGGTTTTTCAGGTATAAAAGGCTTTCGAATGAGGCTCCAAACATTGACATTCGGTGGCAGCCAACTGGACGGGCGTCTGAAAGAAATAGAAGATGGCAACCAGATCAGCGACAGAGAGAACTAAGTGCCAATTGGATGGAAGATAAAGGAGACCTGTGTCAGTAAGGCTTGTAGTTGTGATAAGAGGACAGTTCATATTGGAGGGGCAGATGGGAGAACATCAGTGATTGGAGACAGGTGCATGGTAGGGTGGATAGAGGGGAGACGAGTGTGGTTGGGAGAAGATCAATAGTGGTACAATGCATGTGGGATAGTCAGATGCCTGGTGGGGAGGATCCACAGCAGTGGGCGTGGGAGAAGATAGATAGTGGTACAATGCATGGGGGATAGTCAGATGCCTGGTGGGGAGGATCCACAGCAGTGGGGGTGGGAGAAGATTGATAGTGGTACAATGCATGAGGATAGTCAGATGCCTGGTGGGGAGGATCCACAGCAGTGGGGGTGGGAGAAGATAGTTGTACAATGCATGGGGGATAGTCAGATGCCTGGTGGGGAGGATCCACAGCAGTGGGGGTGGGAGAAGATTGATAGTTGTACAATGCATGGGGGATAGTCAGATGCCTGGTGGGGAGGTTCTGCAAAGGTGTGCTTGAGCGAAGATTGATGGTGGTATGAGGGATATACTGATGCATGGTTGGGATAAGATGGCCTGTAGTAGTGAGGTGGATAGAGGACTGAGATAAAGGTAGTTGTGTGATTTATTATGCATGGTGGGAGCTAGTATAACAAGGTGGATGGAAGGCATACAGAACTGTGGTTGGGAGAAGATAGTGGGGTCATAGATATGGGAGATAGATACGCATGGTGGAGAGAAAATGGGCAGTAGTAGCAAGGTGGATAGATAGACCTGTGGTTGGTAGAAGATAAATAATGGATGAGGGATAGATGCATGGTGGGCAGTAGTAGGGAGGCTGGTAGATAGACGTGGTTGGGAGAAGATAAATAATGGATGAGGGATAGACAGATGCATGGTGGGGAGAAGGTGGGCAGTAGTAGGGAGGCTGGGAGAAGATAAATAATGGATGAGGGCTAGACAGATGCATGGTGGGCAGTAGTAGGGTGGCTAGGAGATAGACGTGGTTGGTAGAAGATAAATAATGGATGAGGGATAGATGCATGGTGGGCAGTAGTAGGGTGGCTAGGAGATAGACGTGGTTGGGAGAAGATAAATAATGGACGAGGGATAGATGCATGGTGGGCAGTAGTAGGGAGGCTGGTAGATAGACATGGTTGGGAGAAGATAAATAATGGATGAGGGACAGATGCATGGTGGGCAGTAGTAGGGTGGCTAGGAGATAGACGTGGTTTGTAGAAGATAAATAATGGATGAGGGATAGATGCATGGTGGGCAGTAGTAGGGAGGCTGGTAGATAGACATGGTTGGGAGAAGATTAATAATTGAGGAGGGATAGTCTGATGCATGGTGGGAAGGTGGTGGGTATGTGGTTGGGAGAACTCAGACAACCAGTATCGTGTGTTGGGCAGAAGGTGCTAGAGGAGGCATTCAATTCCTAGTTACAAAGAAAAACAAAACTCTAACAATTCAGTGTTTGATATTTAACATCCTTTTTATGTTACATCATATAAGTGATAGACACTATACTATCCCCTCTCACTCGCTTTATTCTGCCATTAGACATCAGCTGTAATTGGACCCAGGTGCCACCTCTAGGAAAGGCTGTGACGCTGCTTCCTGCCTCCGTGGAATGGACCAGAAACTCGCAGCCCACAGGAGTCTTTCCACAGTTCTGTAATTAGTAACTAGGACATCACAGCACATAACGCTTCCAGGACAATAAGGCTCCTCTGGTCATTTAGTATCTTTTATATATTACACGCTAACATAACAAGCAGCGCTGGGCACCGAGTGGATGATGACACAAGTTTGTTGCGTACAATGACCTTCCCCCTGCTGCCTAACCCTAACCTTCCCCCTGGTACCTAACCACCCCCCTGCTGCCTAACCTTCCCACTGGTGCTTAACCGTAACCTTCCCCCTGCTGCCTAACCTTCCCACTGGTGCCTAACCATCCCCTTTCCCCTGGTGCCTAACCCTAACCTTCCCCCTGGTGCCTAACCCTCCCCTTCCCCCCTGGTGCCTAACCCCTAACCTTCCCCCCTGGTGCCTAACCCCTAACCATCCCCCCTGGTGCCTAACCCCTAACCTTCCCCCCTGGTGCCTAACCACCCCCCTCATGCCTAACCCTAACCTTCCCCTGCTGCTTAACCCTTCCCCTGCTGCCTAACAACCTTCCCTCTGTTGGCTAACCTTCATGCTGGTACCTAACCTTCCCCCCTGGTGCCTAACCACCCCCCTGGTGCTTAACCCTCCCCTTCCCCCCTTGTGCCTAACCATCCCCTTCCCCCCCTGCTGCCTAACCTTCCCCCCTGGTGCCTAACCCTAACCTTCCCCCCTGGTGCCTACCCACCCCCCTCGTGCCTAACCCTAACCTTCCCCTGCTGCTTAACCCTTCCCCTGCTGCCTAACAACCTTCCCCCTGTTGACTAACCTTCATGCTGGTACCTAACCCTAACCTTCCCCCTGGTGTCTAACCTTAAAAAATGTTAACCAATTTATGTGTTGACCTTATGTACTGTCAATTTATCAGTTGACCTTTTGCATGTTGAACATCTGTTGTCACTCTTTATATTATAATTGTTGATCTTGCATCAGAATACCATCTGAGTTTACAATCTTAGAGGAGGGGGGGAGAACACGCATTACATAAAGCAAGAGCAATGGCAACTGGCAGTGGGGACAGTGAGTCCTGTAGGCAATCTCAGCCACCAATAAACAGCTGCCTCTGGCGACTGACTGTCTGTGCAGCTACCTCCGTACAAATGAGGGGCAACAGTGGTGAAGGAAGAGAAAACGTGCAGGAGTCACTGTAGGAGTCTAGCGTAAAGACCCCAGGCATGGCCCGTCACCATAATTCCTGAGCACCAAAGGCTGTTTGGGTCATCTTGAAAAATGGAATCAGTAACCAAAAATGCCCTGAGAAGTGCCTCAGAATGGCCCCTGGCATTTGTGGCTAGTAATGCCCCGGGACTATTACGGAATCCTATATTATACATATATACAAAGTCCTCTTGTGGAATGTAACAGTAAGAGCGGAATGGCGTCCAAGCAAATCTTGCATTTTCCTTTCTCTATTCTACTAAACATTTCATCGGTGGGTAAACAGATGCAGCCAGTGAGGTAGGATACCAGGACCATCAGTCCCTAATCAGTACATTGTCCCACTAATGTCTTCCACCCAATACATGAGAAACAAGGGACCCAGTGCTTTACACTGAATGTCTTCTGATTACAGGACTTACACTATTATAGTAGTCATAAGGTATCTGCCCTCTGCCCCCCACCCCCTTTCTGACACTGGATCCTGCTCCCAGGAATGATTCCACCTACCTCGATTTTACATTTCTTGTTTCCATCTCTCGGCCATGAGAAGAACCAAAGAGTTGTCCGAGCCAGTTTCCCCTCTCCTCATTGCCATGGTGTTCCTTGCTGCCACCCAGCGTCCTGGTGGCCTGTACCTGCTCAGCACTTGTGTAGCTTAGTTTAGTGCCTTCCCCAGAGTCTCCTGTTTTACTAGCTTCCATAGAATCATTGGGATGGTCAAAGAGATGCTTCTGGGATTCACGTGCACTCACAGCGTCCTGTGAACTGACATTGTAGGAGGTCTCCTCAAAACCCCTTCGTGCTACGGAGTCTCTCCCCTTAGAAGTTATACTTTGGTCATGCCCAGTGGCAGAGGTCCCCCAGCTTGTTAGGTTCTTAAGCTTGGTGAAAGACAAGGAATCAGTTTTTGAAGGTAAATACATGCGAGAGGCCTGGTTTAGATGTTCCCACCAGCTGTTGCTGGAGTCTCTGCTGTAGGAGGGCAGGTCCTGCGTTGTGCCGGCACCAGGCGACAACACACTCTGTGGGGGGCCTTTACTGTGGACTGACACCTCTGGCAAGATGTCTACGCTCTGTACAGACAATTCTCGTGGACAATCTCTGCTGTGGAAGGTTGGACTGCCATTGCAAGCATCCTCGGGCCTGTCCTCAGATTTTCCCTTGCTTGGTGGCCCAGGAGCTTTCTCTGCACTCCCTGTGAGGTTGTGTGTGATCCACTCCCCAATGTCCAGTATGTGCTGGAAGGATGGCACGCCCCAGTTATGAGAGGTCTGTCCCAGGCTCAGCGGCTGCTGTGGGCTCGGCAGGTCTTGCAGCTGGAGATGATGATGCTCAAATAGGAGGTCAATGTGAAACGTCAGAGCAGACAGAGGCTGTAAGGTCAGAATCAGCTCCTCGTGCAGCTCCGGACGCTCCGCCGCCAAGGGCAAGAATCCAGAAGAAGGAAGAAAGAAGACTGACAGCTGAGCTGGAAGGGGCAGAAACAAAATGAACAGATCAACAGTCTCATCCGCTGTAACCAGAAAGGTCAGGTGTGGTGACAGGGAGCACAGGTTATCCTAGTACTGATGCACTGGTATAATAACATGAATCAGCCTGATTTCTGACTTTATCTGGTATATACAGGATTACGCTATATGGTTTTCTTTCCATGTCTATTGGGAGAAATGACACCATGTCATGGCGTAACACATAGGTGAGGGAGATGCGGATCTAGGGATATAATGAATGAGAGAAGTCTGGCGCTGAATATAGCCATGGTGACCAGGAGAACGTACCGTACGTATGATGAAGATGTGACACCCAGATATCCAGCTGTTTCGTACTAAGAAGATAAAGAGAACAAGGATCACATTTACCACCATATATCGTGTGTGACGACTCCTGCACCTGAGGCTGGCCATCAGTGGTGCCGATTGAGGCTGGCCATCAGCAGTGCCTCCTGATTAGGTAAGCACATCGGTGATCCCCTGCAATCTGGAGCTGACCTATGGCTCCCTGTTATGCCCCAGTGATGTCCTTATTCCATACTCACTTCAGAAGTCCATAGATGAAAGCGTTGAACCTTCTCTGAGGGTCTCGAAGTTGTTGGAGGCTGCTGACTTTGCTGAACAGCTTCTGCAGGGACTTGGGGCCTGGGAGAGCATTATACAACATTTTTATTGTAGTCCACAATTTGACATTGACTTATTCTAGCCACGTGGCTGGAGAGTTACATCATGGTCACGTGGTCTTACCTGTTTTTGTGGAGACCTCAACTAGGCTCCAGGGGCTGAGCCGCCTCCGGCCAATTATCACGTCCTTCTGATGAGGTTTCAGTCCATCCCCCAGCAAGGCGTAGAGGGAGGGGCATAAGTTGTTTAGGATGAGGTAACCAAGTGATGGACTCAGTCTGCTGTCCCCAAGCTGTGTCTGTGATAATGCAGAAGAGTAATTCACATCTGTACAGCCTCACCCTGCTCTCACCTCTCCTCCATATCTCACCTCTGTACAGCCTCACCCTGCTCTCACCTCTCCTTCATATCTCACCTCTCCTCCATATCTCACCTCTGTACAGCCTCACCCTGCTCTCACCTCTCCTCAAATCTCACCTCTGTACAGCCTCACCCTGCTCTCACCTCTCCTCCATATCTCACATCTGTACAGCCTCACCCTGCTTTCACCTCTCCTCCATATCTCACCTATGTACAGCCTCACCCTGCTCTCACCTCTCCTCCAATCTCACCTCTGTACAGCCTCACCCTGCTCTCACCTCTCCTCCATATCTCACCTCTGTACAGCCTCACCCTGCTCTCACCTCTCCAACATATCTAACCTCTGTACAGCCTCACCCTGCTCTCACCACTCCTCCATATCTCACCTCTCCTCCATATCTCACCTCTGTACAGCCTCACCCTGCTCTCACCTCTCCTCCATATCTCACATCTGTACAGCCTCACCCTGCTTTCACCTCTCCTCCATATCTCACCTATGTACAGCCTCACCCTGCTCTCACCTCTCCTCCAATCTCACCTCTGTACAGCCTCACCCTGCTCTCACCTCTCCTCCATATCTCACCTCTGTACAGCCTCACCCTGCTCTCACCTCTCCAACATATCTAACCTCTGTACAGCCTCACCCTGCTCTCACCACTCCTCCATATCTCACCTCTCCTCCATATCTCACCTCTGTACAGCCTCACCCTGCTCTCACCTCTCCAACATATCTAACCTCTGTACAGCCTCACCCTGCTCTCACCACTCCTCCATATCTCACCTCTCCTCCATATCTCACCTCTGTACAGCCTCACCCTGCTCTCATCTCTCCTCCATATCTCACCTCTGTACAGCCTCACCCTGCTCTCACCTCTCCTCCATATCTCACATCTGTACAGCCTCACCCTGCTCTCACTTCTCCTCCATATCTCACCTCTGTACAGCCTCACCCTGCTCTCACTTCTCCTCCATATCTCACCTCTGTACAGCCTCACCCTGCTCTCACCTCTCCTTCATATCTCACCTCTGTACAGCCTCACCCTGCTCTCACCTCTCCTCCATATCTCACCTCTCCTCCATATCTCACCTCTGTACAGCCTCACCCTGCTCTCACCTCTCCTTCATATCTCACCTCTGTACAGCCTCACCCTGCTCTCACCTCTCCATATCTCACCTCTGTACAGCCTCACCCTGCTCTCACCTCTCCTCCATATCTCACCTCTCCTCCATATCTCACCTCTGTACAGCCTCACCCTGCTCTCACCTCTCCTTCATATCTCACCTCTCCTCCATATCTCACCTCTGTACAGCCTCACCCTGCTCTCACCTCTCCATATCTCACCTCTGTACAGCCTCACCCTGCTCTCACCTCTCCATATCTCACCTCTGTACAGCCTCACCCTGCTCTCACCTCTCCTCCATATCTCACCTCTGTACAGCCTCACCCTGCTCTCACCTCTCCTCCATAACTCACCTCTCCTCCATATCTCACCTCTGTACAGCTGAGTTATTGAGAACAGCACGGACGTTATCCAGATCTCCACTTGCAGCTGACTGGGAGGCTACGGTTCGCACTTACCACAAGTTTGCAGCGGGCGTGTATACGGAATTGCAGACTATTCAGAAGTGAGTGAATCAGATGGATCATTTGTACCCAGGATAGGGCAGGAGTAAATCAGCGCTAATAATGATGGCGGCTACAAGCGGATGATCGGCCAGCTTTGAATAGGGGCAGAAATACGCTATTTTCAGGCCGCGTTGCGCGCAATTCTGAATCAGGTCCCTTCATACTTTTCAACCACCAATCACATTTTCTCAAACATCATGTGTAGTGCCATCTCACGGTCATTTCTCACCCTATAATCACTATCACTACAATGTCCACCCAGGTGTCTCCTCACCTTCTGCACCTGGTTTCTGCTGGTGTTAAAATGAGAGACAATCTTCTCCACGGAGTTACCGATGGCAATAAGGAGGCCTGGAAGGATGATAGGATGAGAGAGGTCCTGAGTTATCCCACCTCTGCTCCATATCTTCCTCAGACCCACCACAGTCACCCTTGTGGTATCACAACCCACCCCAATCACCGTCTACAAATGTCTACCCCTTTGAGGAAGGTCCCCAAATTCATAAACTCACATTTCTTCTGATGTTGCACAGAATCTTCTTCCCCATTTGCCATCAACGGCGTGCGCTCCCCGGCTGTGGGAAACAGAAATGGAGATATAGATACAATATTAGCTCATAACGAAGGGCTTTACCAAGGTCTGGCCCACTGCCCAATTACCACCCACTAGGCCATGCCCTGAGAATTTCCTCCATTGCATAACACACATCAATCACATTCTCAAACAGGGAAACGCTAAACTAGTCGCTTCTTGGCGGCGTTTATGAATACAGCGGCAAAGCTTACGCTCTGAATGACTAATATAGACCATGTAACGATACATTGCGCTGTCGTATGCCGGATCGTGTAGTGTGTACGTGACGCAATGTATCGTTACAGCGTAACTCCGGGTTGCACCGTTGTAAGGTGTGCACCCAGCTTAAGGGTCTACAGGTGGACAAATTGCTGTAATGATACATTGTGTCTGAATATTTCACTCTCAGTTCCAGTTTTAGCAAAGTCAGTGCGAGATTGCCTCGGAGGTGCCCATCTGGCTGGGTAAGTGGGTGATGAACTGAAGGCTGCACTAAAATAGGCTCCAACTGTTCAAAGTACCAAACCCCAGACCAGCTTCCCCCGAATACAAGGCTGGCGATTCATGAATGCGTGGCACATTCTGGGTAAGCAGAGTCCTGATACGTTGCCCAGTCTCATTGGCTCTCATACACCAGTCATCGCTGCTTCCAGCACCCCACCCTGGACCTTACCCACGTCACGGTCACTGTACCACCCTCAGATACAGCCCTGTCAGAGTGTGAACTGCCGAAATACCCCAACTTCTCGCCCCCCTAATTCTCTCTCGCTTCATGTACATCTACTGTACACACAGACATTTACTATATAGAGGGATATATCATGTATAGGCCATAGAGGTATAGTATATGCAGTAGTATATGGGGTATTTACGGCATAGGGGTAGAGGCATTTATATAGCAGAGCATTACTATACAGATAGGAATATAATAGTTAGCAAGGTATATGGCAAGGCAGTGCAGTATATACAGAGGCATATAGTCTGGGGGTATATGGCAGTGCAGTATATACAGAGGCATATAGTCAGTGGGTATATAGCAGTACAGTACATACAGATTTATATATTCAGTGGGTATATGATAGTACAGTACATACAGAGGCATATAGTCAGTGGGTATATAGCAGTACAGTACATACAGATTTATATATTCAGTGGGTATATGATAGTACAGTATATACAGAGGCATATAGTCAGTGGGTATATAGCAGTACAGTACATACAGATTTATATATTCAGTGGATATATGGTAGTACAGTACATACAGATTAATGTGGTCAGTGGGTATATAGCAGTACAGTACTTACAGAGGCATATAGTCAGTGGGTATATGGCAGTACATACAGATTAATGTAGTCAGTGGGTATATGGTAGTACAGTACATACAGAGGCATAGTCAGTGGTTATATGATAGTACAGTACATAGGCATGTAGTCTCTGTATATATGGCAGTACAGTACATACAGATTAATGTGGTCAGTGGGTATATGGCAGTACAGTACATACAGATTTATATAGTCAGGGTAGTACAGTACATACAGATTAATGTGGTCAGTGGGTATATAGCAGTACAGTACTTACAGAGGCATATAGTCAGTGGGTATATGGCAGTACATACAGATTAATGTAGTCAGTGGGTATATGATAGTACAGTACATACAGAGGCATGTAGTCAGTGGGTATATGATAGTACAGTACATAGGCATGTAGTCTCTGTATATATGGCAGTACAGTACATACAGATGAATTTAGTCAGTGGGTATATGGTAGTACAGTACATACAGATTTATGTAGTCAGTGGGCAGTACAGTGCATGCAGATTAATGTAGTATGAGTATATGGCAGTACAGTCCATACAGATGAATTTAGTCAGTGGGTATATGGCAGTACAGTACATACAGAGGCATATAGTCAGTGGGTATATGGTAGTACAGTACATACAGATTTATATAGTCAGTGGGCAGTACAGTACATAGATGAATGTAGTAAGTGGGTATATGGTAGTACAGTACATACAGAGTCATATAGTCAGTGGGTATATGATAGTACAGTACATACAGAGGGCATGTAGTCAGTGGGTATATGATAGTACAGTACATAGGCATGTAGTCTCTGTATATATGGCAGTACAGTCCATACAGATTAATGTGGTCAGTGGGTATATGGTAGTACATCACATACAGATTTATATAGTCAGTGGGCAGTACAATACATAGAGGCATATAGTCAGTGGGTATATATGGCAGTACAGTACATACAGAGGCATATAGTCAGTGGGTATATGATAGTACAGTACATACAGATTTATGTAGTCAGTGGGCGGTACAGTACATACAGATGAATGTAGTCAGTGGGTATATGGCAGTACAGTACAGAGGCATAGGTCTCGGTATATATGGCAGTACAGTACATACAGATAAATGTCAGTGGGTATGTGGTAGTACGGTACATACAGAGTCATATAGTCAGTGGGTATATAGTAGTACAGTACATACAGAGTCATATAGTCAGTGGGTATATGGTAGTACAGTACATACAGAGTCATATAGTCAGTGGGTATATGGTAGTACAGTACATACAGAGGTATATAGTCAGTGGGTATATGGTAGTACAGTACATACAGAGGCATATAGTCAGTGGGTATATGGTAGTACATTACATACAAAGGCATATAGTCAGTGGGTATATGGTAGTACATTACATACAGAGGCATATAGTCAGTGTATATATGGCAGTACAGTACATACAGAGGTATATAGTCAGTGTATATATGGCAGTACAGTACATAGAGGCATATAGTCAGTGTATATATGGCAGTACAGTACATAGAGGCATATAGTCAGTGTATATATGGCAGTACAGTACATAGAGGCATATAGTCAGTGTATATATGGCAGTACAGTACATAGAGGCATATAGTCAGTGTATATATGGCAGTACAGTACATAGAGGCATATAGTCAGTGGGTATATGGTAGTACATTGCATACAGAGGCATATAGTCAGTGGGTATATGGCAGTACAGTACATACAGAGGCATATAGTGAGTGGGTATATGGCAGTACAGTACATACATATTAATGTAGTCAGTGGGTATATGGCAGTACAGTGCATACAGATTTATATAGTCAATGGGCAGTACAGTACATACAGATGAATGTAGTCAGTGGGTATATGGCAGTACAGTACATACAGATGAATGTAGTCAGTGGGTATATGGCAGTACAGTACATACAGATGAATGTAGTCAGTGGGTATATGGCAGTACAGTACATACAGATGAATGTAGTCAGTGGGTATATGGTAGTACATTGCATACAGAGGCATATAGTCAGTGGGTATATGGCAGAACAGTACATACAGAGGCATATAGTGAGTGGGTATATGGCAGTACAGTACATACATATTAATGTAGTCAGTGGGTATATGGCAGTACAGTAAATACAGATTTATATAGTCAGTGGGTATATGGTAGTACAGTACATACAGAGGCATATAGTCAGTGGGTATATGGCAGTACATTACATACAGAGGCATATAGTCAGTGGGTATATGGCAGTACAGTACATACAGAGGCATATAGTGAGTGGGTATATGGCAGTACAGTACATACATATTAATGTAGTCAGTGGGTATATGGCAGTACAGTACATACAGATTTATATAGTCAGTGGGCAGTACAGTACATACAGATGAATGTAGTCAGTGGGTATATGGCAGTACAGTACATACAGATGAATGTAGTCAGTGGGTATATGGTAGTACATTGCATACAGAGGCATATAGTCAGTGAGTATATGGCAGAACAGTACATACAGAGGCATATAGTGAGTGGGTATATGGCAGTACAGTACATACATATTAATGTAGTCAGTGGGTATATGGCAGTACAGTACATACAGATTTATATAGTCAGTGGGCAGTACAGTACATACAGATTAATGTAGTCAGTGGGTATATGGCAGTACAGTACATACAGATGAATGTAGTCAGTGGGTATATGGCAGTACAGTACATACAGATGAATGTAGTCAGTGGGTATATGGCAGTACAGTACATACAGATTTATATAGTCAGTGGGCAGTACAGTACATACAGATTAATGTAGTCAGTGGGTATATGGCAGTACAGTTTATACAGATTAATATAGTGAGTGGGTATATGGCAGTACAGTACATACATATTAATGTAGTCAGTGGGTATATGGTAGTACAGTACATAAAGATTTATATAATCAGTGGGCAGTACAGTATATACAGATTAATGTAGTCAGTGGGTATATGGCAGTACAGTACATAAAGAGGAATGTAGTCAGTGGGCAGGGCCGAAACTAGGATATCTGTCACCCGGTGTAAGACAGTAATTTTTCGCCCCCTCCCTTCCCGTACATGGATTTTGTCCTTGCTCCTCCATAAGGCAGTGCACTAGTCAAACGTCCCTGGTATAGTGACTTACATTATTCCACACACCATAATGCCCATTACACATTATGCCACACACTGTAATGCCTATTACCAAAGAGCCACTTACATATTTGCCCGACACCATTTTATGCCCCACAGTAAGGCTTCTAATTACTTTAAAATTACCTGCTCATTACCAGGTGTTCCATGCTCATTGCCAGGGGGTTTATGCTCGTTGCCATGGAGTTGCTTGCTCGTTGCTATGGGGTTTATGCTCGTTGCCAAGGGGTTTCATGGGAGAAGATGCAGTTTTCAGCATCTTCTCCCGGCACTTGCACTGGCCTAACAGACACTAGAGGTCCAGTAGGATCTCTAGTGTCTGTCTCCTCCTTGGCGGCGGCGATTTTTAGATGGCCATTTTCTGAATCTGCAGCCCCCAAGCCACCGTAAGTCAGCCCTTTTTCACCCCCTGCTTTCCGGCACCCGGTGCACGTGCACCTCTAGTCCCCCCTAGTTGCGGCCCTGCAGTGCGTATATGGCAGTACAGTACATACAGAGACATACAGTCTCTGTATATATGGCAGTACAGACATGAATGTAGTCAGTGGATATATGCTAGTACAGTACATACAGAGGTATATAGTCTCAGTATATATGGCAGTACAGTACATACAGATTAATGTAGTCAGTGGGTATATGGCAGTACAGTACATACAGATTAATGTAGTCAGTGGGTATATGGCAGTACAGTACATACAGATTAATGTAGTCAGTGGGTATATGGCAGTACAGTACATACAGATTAATGTAGTCAGTGGGTATATGGCAGTACAGTACATACAGAGGTATATAGTCTCAGTATATATGGCAGTACAGTACATACAGATTAATGTAGTCAGTGGGTATATGGCAGTACAGTACATACAGATTAATGTAGTCAGTGGGTATATGGCAGTACAGTACATACAGATTAATGTAGTCAGTGGGTATATGGCAGTACAGTACATACAGATTAATGTAGTCAGTGGGTATATGGTAGTACAGTACATACAGATTAATATAGTCAGTGGGTATATGGTAGTATAGTACATACAGGTATATAGTCTGGGGGTATATGGCAGTACAGTACATGCAGATCTATATAGTCAGTGGGTATATGGTAGCACAGCACATACAGAGGTATATAGTCAGTGGGTATATGGTAGTACAGTACATGCAGATATATATAGTCAGTGGGTATATGGTAGTACAGTACATGCAGATCTATATAGTCAGTGGGTATATGGTAGTACAGCACATACAGAGGTATATAGTCAGTGTGTATATGGTAGTACAGCACATACAGAGGTATATAGTCAGTGGTTATGTGGCAGTACAGTACATGCAAAGGTATATAGTCAGTGGGTATATGGCAGTACGGTACATACAGATTTATATAATCTGGGGGTACATGGCAGTACAGTACTTAAATATTTATATTCAGTGGGTATATGGCAGTACATTACAGAGGTTTATAGTCTGGGGTATATGGCAATACAGTACATACAGAGGTATATACTCTGAGGTATATGGAAGTACAGTAAATAAAGATTTATAGTAGTGGGTATATGGCAGTACAGTTAAGTGGCATAGAATCATAGGGTATATCACAGTACAGTATATACAGCACTGTATGGTCAGGGAGTATATGGAATTGAAGTACATACAGAGGTATATAGTCAGGCAAATATGGCAATAAAGGACATACAGGGGTATATGACAGTATAATACATATAGGGGTATATGGTAGTACACTACATATAGAGGTATATGGCAGTACGGTATATGGCAGTATTATACAGTACATAGGGGTATATGGTAGTATAATACAGTACATAGGGGTATATGGCAATATAATGCAGTACAGTACATATAGGGGTATATGGCAGTACAGTACATATGGGTATATGGCAGTATAATACAGTACATATAGGGGTATATGGCAGTATAATGCAGTACAGAACATATAGGGGTATATGGCAGTATAATACAGTACATAGGGGTATATGGCAGTATAATACAGTACATATAGGGATATATGGCAGTACGGTACATATAGGGGTACATGGCAGTATTATACAGTACATAGGGGTATATGGCAGTATAATGCAATACAGTACATATGGCAGTATAATAGAGTACATAGGGGTATGTGGCAGTATAATACAGTACATATAGGGATATATGGCAGTATAATACAGTACATATAGGGATATATGGCAGTATAATACAGTACATATAGGGATATATGGCAGTATAATACAGTACATATAGGGATATATGGCAGTATAATACAGTACATATAGGGGTATATGGCAGTATTATACAGTACATAGAGGGGTATATGGCAGTTTAATACAGTACATATAGGGGTATATGGCAGTATAATACAGTACATAGGGGTATATGGCAGTATAATACAGTACATATAGGGATATATGGCAGTATAATACAGTACATATAGGGATATATGGCAGTATAATACAGTACATATAGGGATATATGGCAGTATAATACAGTACATATAGGGATATATGGCAGTATAATACAGTACATATAGGGGTATATGGCAGTATAATACAGTACATATAGGGATATATGGCAGTATAATACAGTACATATAGGGATATATGGCAGTATAATACAGTACATATAGGGGTATATGGCAGTATAATACAGTACATATAGGGATATATGGCAGTATAATACAGTACATATAGGGGTATATGGCAGTATAATACAGTACATATAGGGATATATGGCAGTATAATACAGTACATAGGGATATATGGCAGTATAATACAGTACATATAGGGATATATGGCAGTATAATACAGTACATATAGGGATATATGGCAGTATAATACAGTACATATAGGGGTATATGGCAGTATAATACAGTACATATAGGGATATATGGCAGTATAATACAGTACATAGGGATATATGGCAGTATAATACAGTACATATAGGGATATATGGCAGTATAATACAGTACATATAGGGGTATATGGCAGTATAATACAGTACATATAGGGATATATGGCAGTATAATACAGTACATATAGGGATATATGGCAGTATAATACAGTACATATAGGGATATATGGCAGTATAATACAGTACATATAGGGATATATGGCAGTATAATACAGTACATATAGGGATATATGGCAGTATTATACAGTACATAGGGATATATGGCAGTATAATACAGTACATATAGGGATATATGGCAGTATAATACAGTACATATAGGGATATATGGCAGTATAATACAGTACATATAGGGATATATGGCAGTATAATACAGTACATATAGGGATATATGGCAGTATAATACAGTACATATAGGGATATATGGCAGTATAATACAGTACATAGGGGTATATGGCAGTATAATACAGTACATATAGGGATATATGGCAGTATAATACAGTACATATAGGGGTATATGGCAGTATAATACAGTACATATAGGGGTATATGGCAGTATAATACAGTACATAGGGGTATATGGCAGTATAATACAGTACATAGGGGTATATGGCAGTATAATACAGTACATAGGGGTATATGGCAGTATAATACAGTACATATAGGGATATATGGCAGTATAATACAGTACATATAGGGATATATGGCAGTATAATACAGTACATATAGGGATATATGGCAGTATAATACAGTACATATAGGGATATATGGCAGTATAATACAGTACATATAGGGATATATGGCAGTATAATACAGTACATATAGGGGTATATGGCAGTATAATACAGTACATATAGGGGTATATGGCAGTATAATACAGTACATATAGGGATATATGGCAGTATAATACAGTACATAGGGATATATGGCAGTATAATACAGTACATATAGGGGTATATGGCAGTATAATACAGTACATATAGGGGTATATGGCAGTATAATACAGTACATATAGGGGTATATGGCAGTATAATACAGTACATAGGGATATATGGCAGTATAATACAGTACATATAGGGATATATGGCAGTATAATACAGTACATATAGGGATATATGGCAGTATAATACAGTACATATAGGGATATATGGCAGTATAATACAGTACATATAGGGGTATATGGCAGTATAATAGAGTACATATAGGGGTATATGGCAGTATAATACAGTACATATAGGGATATATGGCAGTATAATACAGTACATAGGGATATATGGCAGTATAATACAGTACATATAGGGATATATGGCAGTATAATACAGTACATATAGGGGTATATGGCAGTATAATACAGTACATATAGGGATATATGGCAGTATAATACAGTACATATAGGGATATATGGCAGTATAATACAGTACATATAGGGGTATATGGCAGTATAATACAGTACATATAGGGGTATATGGCAGTATAATACAGTACAGTACATATAGGGGTATATGGCAGTATAATACAGTACATAGGGATATATGGCAGTATAATACAGTACATATAGGGATATATGGCAGTATAATACAGTACATATAGGGATATATGGCAGTATAATACAGTACATATAGGGGTATATGGCAGTATAATACAGTACATATAGGGATATATGGCAGTATAATACAGTACATATAGGGATATATGGCAGTATAATACAGTACATATAGGGATATATGGCAGTATAATACAGTACATATAGGGATATATGGCAGTATAATACAGTACATATAGGGATATATGGCAGTATAATACAGTACATATAGGGATATATGGCAGTATAATACAGTACATATAGGGATATATGGCAGTATAATACAGTACATATAGGGATATATGGCAGTATAATACAGTACATATAGGGGTATATGGCAGTATAATACAGTACATATAGGGATATATGGCAGTATAATACAGTACATATAGGGATATATGGCAGTATAATACAGTACATATAGGGATATATGGCAGTATAATACAGTACATATAGGGATATATGGCAGTATAATACAGTACATATAGGGGTATATGGCAGTATAATACAGTACATATAGGGATATATGGCAGTATAATACAGTACATATAGGGGTATATGGCAGTATAATACAGTACATATAGGGATATATGGCAGTATAATACAGTACATAGGGATATATGGCAGTATAATACAGTACATATAGGGATATATGGCAGTATAATACAGTACATATAGGGATATATGGCAGTATAATACAGTACATATAGGGATATATGGCAGTATAATACAGTACATATAGGGATATATGGCAGTATAATACAGTACATATAGGGATATATGGCAGTATAATACAGTACATATAGGGATATATGGCAGTATAATACAGTACATAGGGGTATATGGCAGTATAATACAGTACATAGGGATATATGGCAGTATAATACAGTACATATAGGGATATATGGCAGTATAATACAGTACATATAGGGATATATGGCAGTATAATACAGTACATATAGGGATATATGGCAGTATAATACAGTACATATAGGGATATATGGCAGTATAATACAGTACATATAGGGGTATATGGCAGTATAATACAGTACATATAGGGATATATGGCAGTATAATACAGTACATATAGGGATATATGGCAGTATAATACAGTACATATAGGGATATATGGCAGTATAATACAGTACATATAGGGATATATGGCAGTATAATACAGTACATAGGGATATATGGCAGTATAATACAGTACATATAGGGATATATGGCAGTATAATACAGTACATATAGGGGTATATGGCAGTATAATACAGTACATATAGGGGTATATGGCAGTATAATACAGTACATATAGGGGTATATGGCAGTATAATACAGTACATAGGGATATATGGCAGTATAATACAGTACATATAGGGGTATATGGCAGTATAATACAGTACATAGGGATATATGGCAGTATAATACAGTACATATAGGGATATATGGCAGTATAATACAGTACATAGGGATATATGGCAGTATAATACAGTACATATAGGGATATATGGCAGTATAATACAGTACATATAGGGATATATGGCAGTATAATACAGTACATATAGGGATATATGGCAGTATAATACAGTACATATAGGGGTATAAGGCAGTATAATACAGTACATATAGGGATATATGGCAGTATAATACAGTACATATAGGGGTATATGGCAGTATAATACAGTACATATAGGGATATATGGCAGTATAATACAGTACATATAGGGATATATGGCAGTATAATACAGTACATAGGGATATATGGCAGTATAATACAGTACATATAGGGATATATGGCAGTATAATACAGTACATATAGGGATATATGGCAGTATAATACAGTACATATAGGGATATATGGCAGTATAATACAGTACATATAGGGGTATATGGCAGTATAATACAGTACATATAGGGATATATGGCAGTATAATACAGTACATATAGGGGTATATGGCAGTATAATACAGTACATATAGGGATATATGGCAGTATAATACAGTACATATAGGGGTATATGGCAGTATAATACAGTACATAGGGATATATGGCAGTATAATACAGTACATATAGGGATATATGGCAGTATAATACAGTACATATAGGGATATATGGCAGTATAATACAGTACATATAGGGGTATATGGCAGTATAATACAGTACATAGGGATATATGGCAGTATAATACAGTACATATAGGGATATATGGCAGTATAATACAGTACATATAGGGATATATGGCAGTATAATACAGTACATATAGGGGTATATGGCAGTATAATACAGTACATATAGGGATATATGGCAGTATAATACAGTACATATAGGGGTATATGGCAGTATAATACAGTACATATAGGGATATATGGCAGTATAATACAGTACATATAGGGGTATATGGCAGTATAATACAGTACATAGGGATATATGGCAGTATAATACAGTACATATAGGGATATATGGCAGTATAATACAGTACATATAGGGATATATGGCAGTATAATACAGTACATATAGGGGTATATGGCAGTATAATACAGTACATAGGGATATATGGCAGTATAATACAGTAAAGGGGGAGGTCTGTCACTCACACACTGCAGCCCGTATTAGACCCCTCACTGCCAGCCTCACTGACACAGCATCAAGCCGCTTATTGGCTGAGGCACATCATGTGATGCACATTTTCCAATCATTGACACTTCCTCCTTATGTCATATCACCAGCAGGAGGAGGAGCCTGATTATTACACATCTCCCAGCCAGCATACCTGTAACCTTATTATATACCCTTCTATCTGCTATATACATTACACACATCTCCCAGCCAGCATACCTGTAACCTTATTATATACCCTTCTATCTGCTATATACATTACACACATCTCCCAGCCAGTATACCTGTAACCTTATTATATACCCTTCTATCTGCTATATACATTACACACATCTCCCAGCCAGTATACCTGTAACCTTATTATATACCCTTTTATCTGCTATATACATTACACACATCTCCCAGCCAGCATACCTGTAACCTTATTATATACCCCTTCTATCTGCTATATACATTACACACATCTCCCCAGCCAGCATACCTGTAACCTTATTATATACCCTTCTATCTGCTATATACATTACACACATCTCCCAGCCAGTATACCTCTAACCTTATTATATACCCATCTATCTGCTATATACATTACACACATCTCCCAGCCAGTATACCTGTAACCTTATTATATACCCTTCTATCTGCTATATACATTACACACATCTCCCAGTATACCTGTAACCTTATTATATACCCCTTCTATCTGCTATATACATTACACACATCTCCCAGCCAGTATACCTGTAACCTTATTATATACCCTTCTATCTGCTATATACATTACACACATCTCCAGCCAGCATACCTGTAACCTTATTATATACCCTTTTATCTGCTATATACATTACACACATCTCCCAGCCAGCATACCTGTAACCTTATTATATACCCATCTATCTGCTATATACATTACACACATCTCCCAGCCAGTATACCTGTAACCTTATTATATACCCTTCTATCTGCTATATACATTACACACATCTCCCAGCCAGCATACCTGTAACCTTATTATATACCCTTCTATCTGCTATATACATTACACACATCTCCCAGCATACCTGTAACCTTATTATATACCCTTCTATCTGCTATATACATTACACACATCTCCCAGCCAGCATACCTGTAACCTTATTATATACCCATCTATCTGCTATATACATTACACACATCTCCCAGCCAGCATACCTGTAACCTTATTATATACCCTTCTATCTGCTATATACATTACACACATCTCCCAGCCAGCATTCCTGTAACCTTATTATATACCCATCTATCTGCTATATACATTACACACATCTCCCAGCCAGTATACCTGTAACCTTATTATATACCCTTCTATCTGCTATATACATTACACACATCTCCCAGCCAGTATACCTGTAACCTTATTATATACCCTTCTATCTGCTATATACATTACACACATCTCCCAGCCAGTATACCTGTAACCTTATTATATACCCTTCTATCTGCTATATACATTACACACATCTCCCAGCCAGTATACCTGTAACCTTATTATATACCCTTCTATCTGCTATATACATTACACACATCTCCCAGCCAGTATACCTGTAACCTTATTATATACCCTTTTATCTGCTATATACATTACACACATCTCCAGCCAGCATACCTGTAACCTTATTATATACCCTTCTATCTGCTATATACATTACACACATCTCCCAGCCAGCATACCTGTAACCTTATTATATACCCTTCTATCTGCTATATACATTACACACATCTCCCAGCCAGTATACCTGTAACCTTATTATATACCCATCTATCTGCTATATACATTACACACATCTCCCAGCCAGTATACCTGTAACCTTATTATATACCCTTCTATCTGCTATATACATTACACACATCTCCAGTATACCTGTAACCTTATTATATACCCTTCTATCTGCTATATACATTACACACATCTCCCAGCCAGTATACCTGTAACCTTATTATATACCCCTTCTATCTGCTATATACATTACACACATCTCCCAGCCAGCATACCTGTAACCTTATTATATACCCTTTTATCTGCTATATACATTACACACATCTCCCAGCCAGCATACCTGTAACCTTATTATATACCCATCTATCTGCTATATACATTACACACATCTCCCAGCCAGTATACCTGTAACCTTATTATATACCCTTCTATCTGCTATATACATTACACACATCTCCCAGCCAGCATACCTGTAACCTTATTATATACCCTTCTATCTGCTATATACATTACACACATCTCCCAGCATACCTGTAACCTTATTATATACCCTTCTATCTGCTATATACATTACACACATCTCCCAGCCAGCATACCTGTAACCTTATTATATACCCATCTATCTGCTATATACATTACACACATCTCCCAGCCAGCATACCTGTAACCTTATTATATACCCTTCTATCTGCTATATACATTACACACATCTCCCAGCCAGCATTCCTGTAACCTTATTATATACCCATCTATCTGCTATATACATTACACACATCTCCCAGCCAGTATACCTGTAACCTTATTATATACCCTTCTATCTGCTATATACATTACACACATCTCCCAGCCAGTATACCTGTAACCTTATTATATACCCTTCTATCTGCTATATACATTACACACATCTCCCAGCCAGTATACTGTAACCTTATTATATACCCCTCTATCTGCTATATACATTACACACATCTCCCAGCCAGTATACCTGTAACCTTATTATATACCCTTCTATCTGCTATATACATTACACACATCTCCCAGCCAGCATACCTGTAACCTTATTATATACCCATCTATCTGCTATATACATTACACACATCTCCCAGCCACTATACCTGTAACCTTATTATATACCCTTCTATCTGCTATATACATTACACACATCTCCCAGCCAGTATACCTGTAACCTTATTATATACCCTTCTATCTGCTATATACATTACACACATCTCCCAGCCAGCATACCTGTAACCTTATTATACCCTTCTATCTGCTATATACATTACACACATCTCCCAGCCAGTATACCTGTAACCTTATTATATACCCTTCTATCTGCTATATACATTACACACATCTCCCAGCCAGCATACCTGTAACCTTATTATATACCCATCTATCTGCTATATACATTACACACATCTCCCAGCCAGTATACCTGTAACCTTATTATATACCATCTATCTGCTATATACATTACACACATCTCCCAGCCAGCATACCTGTAACCTTATTATATACCCTTCTATCTGCTATATACATTACACACATCTCCCAGCCAGTATACCTGTAACCTTATTATATACCCATCTATCTGCTATATACATTACACACATCTCCCAGCCAGCATACCTGTAACCTTATTATATACCCTTCTATCTGCTATATACATTACACACATCTCCCAGCCAGTATACCTGTAACCTTATTATATACCCTTCTATCTGCTATATACATTACACACATCTCCCAGCCAGTATACCTGTAACCTTATTATATACCCTTCTATCTGCTATATACATTACACACATCTCCCAGCCAGTATACCTGTAACCTTATTATATACCCTTCTATCTGCTATATACTTTACACACATCTCCCAGCCAGTTATACCTGTAACCTTATTATATACCCATCTATCTGCTATATACATTACACACATCTCCCAGTATACCTGTAACCTTATTATATACCCTTCTATCTGCTATATACATTACACACATCTCCAGCCAGTATACCTGTTACCTTATTATATACCCTTCTATCTGCTATATACATTACACACATCTCCCAGCCAGTATACCTGTAACCTTATTATATACCCTTCTATCTGCTATATACATTACACACATCTCCCAGCCAGTATACCTGTAACCTTATTATATACCCATCTATCTGCTATATACATTACACACATCTCCCAGCCAGTATACCTGTAACCTTATTATATACCCCTCTATCTGCTATATACATTACACACATCTCCAGCCAGCATACCTGTAACCTTATTATATACCCTTCTATCTGCTATATACATTACACACATCTCCCAGCCAGTATACCTGTAACCTTATTATATACCCTTCTATCTGCTATATACATTACACACATCTCCCAGCCAGCATACCTGTAACCTTATTATATACCCTTCTATCTGCTATATACATTACACACATCTCCCAGCCAGCATACCTGTAACCTTATTATATACCCTTCTATCTGCTATATACATTACACACATCTCCCAGCCAGCATACCTGTAACCTTATTATATACCCTTCTATCTGCTATATACATTACACACATCTCCCCCAGCATACCTGTAACCTTATTATATACCCTTCTATCTGCTATATACATTACACACATCTCCCAGCCAGCATACCTGTAACCTTATTATATACCCATCTATCTGCTATATACATTACACACATCTCCAGCCAGCATACCTGTAACCTTATTATATACCCTTCTATCTGCTATATACATTACACACATCTCCCAGCCAGCATTCCTGTAACCTTATTATATACCCATCTATCTGCTATATACATTACACACATCTCCCAAGCCAGTATACCTGTAACCTTATTATATACCCTTCTATCTGCTATATACATCTACACACATCTCCCAGCCAGTATACCTGTAACCTAATTATATACCCTTCTATCTGCTATATACATTACACACATCTCCCAGCCAGTATACCTGTAACCTTATTATATACCCTTCTATCTGCTATATACATTACACACATCTCCCAGCCAGTACCTGTAACCTTATTATATACCCTTCTATCTGCTATATACATTACACACATCTCCCAGCCAGTATACCTGTAACCTTATTATATACCCCTCTATCTGCTATATACATTACACACATCTCCCAGCCAGTATACCTGTAACCTTATTATATACCCTTCTATCTGCTATATACATTACACACATCTCCCAGCCAGCATACCTGTAACCTTATTATATACCCATCTATCTGCTATATACATTACACACATCTCCCAGCCACTATACCTGTAACCTTATTATATACCCTTCTATCTGCTATATACATTACACACATCTCCCAGCCAGTATACCTGTAACCTTATTATATACCCTTCTATCTGCTATATACATTACACACATCTCCCAGCCAGCATACCTGTAACCTTATTATATACCCATCTATCTGCTATATACATTACACACATCTCCCAGCCAGTATACCTGTAACCTTATTATATACCCATCTATCTGCTATATACATTACACACATCTCCCAGCCAGTATACCTGTAACCTTATTATATACCCTTCTATCTGCTATATACATTACACACATCTCCCAGCCAGTATACCTGTAACCTTATTATATACCCATCTATCTGCTATATACATTACACACATCTCCCAGCCAGCATACCTGTAACCTTATTATATACCCATCTATCTGCTATATACATTACACACATCTCCCAGCCAGCATACCTGTAACCTTATTATATACCCTTCTATCTGCTATATACATTACACACATCTCCCAGCATACCTGTAACCTTATTATATACCCTTCTATCTGCTATATACATTACACACATCTCCCAGCCAGTATACCTGTAACCTTATTATATACCCTTCTATCTGCTATATACATTACACACATCTCCCAGCCAGTATACCTGTAACCTTATTATATACCCTTCTATCTGCTATATACATTACACACATCTCCCAGCCAGTATACCTGTAACCTTATTATATACCCATCTATCTGCTATATACATTACACACATCTCCCAGCCAGTATACCTGTAACCTTATTATATACCCATCTATCTGCTATATACATTACACACATCTCCCAGCCAGTATACCTGTAACCTTATTATATACCCATCTATCTGCTATATACATTACACACATCTCCCAGCCAGTATACCTGTAACCTTATTATATACCCTTCTATCTGCTATATACATTACACACATCTCCCAGCCAGTATACCTGTAACCTTATTATATACCCCTCTATCTGCTATATACATTACACACATCTCCCAGCCAGTATACCTGTAACCTTATTATATACCCTTCTATCTGCTATATACATTACACACATCTCCCAGCCAGTATACCTGTAACCTTATTATATACCCATCTATCTGCTATATACATTACACACATCTCCCAGCCAGTATACCTGTAACCTTATTATATACCCTTCTATCTGCTATATACATTACACACATCTCCCAGCCAGTATACCTGTAACCTTATTATATACCCCTCTATCTGCTATATACATTACACACATCTCCCAGTATACCTGTAACCTTATTATATACCCTTCTATCTGCTATATACATTACACACATCTCCCAGCCAGTATACCTGTAACCTTATTATATACCCTTCTATCTGCTATATACATTACACACATCTCCCAGCCAGTATACCTGTAACCTTATTATATACCCTTCTATCTGCTATATACATTACACACATCTCCCAGCCAGCATACCTGTAACCTTATTATATACCCATCTATCTGCTATATACATTACACACATCTCCCAGCCACTATACCTGTAACCTTATTATATACCCCTCTATCTGCTATATACATTACACACATCTCCCAGCCAGTATACCTGTAATCTTATTATATACCCCTCTATCTGCTATATACATTACACACATCTCCCAGCCAGTATACCTGTAACCTTATTATATACCCCTCTATCTGCTATATACATTACACACATCTCCCAGTATACCTGTAACCTTATTATATACCCTTCTATCTGCTATATACATTACACACATCTCCCAGCCACTATACCTGTAACCTTATTATATACCCATCTATCTGCTATATACATTACACACATCTCCCAGCCAGTATACCTGTAACCTTATTATATACCCATCTATCTGCTATATACATTACACACATCTCCCAGCCAGTATACCTGTAACCTTATTATATACCCTTCTATCTGCTATATACATTACACACATCTCCCAGCATACCTGTAACCTTATTATATACCCTTCTATCTGCTATATACATTACACACATCTCCCAGCATACCTGTAACCTTATTATATACCCTTCTATCTGCTATATACATTACACACATCTCCCAGCCAGCATACCTGTAACCTTATTATATACCCTTCTATCTGCTATATACATTACACACATCTCCCAGCCAGTATACCTGTAACCTTATTATATACCCATCTATCTGCTATATACATTACACACATCTCCCAGCCAGCATACCTGTAACCTTATTATATACCCTTCTATCTGCTATATACATTACACACATCTCCCAGCCAGTATACCTGTAACCTTATTATATACCCATCTATCTGCTATATACATTACACACATCTCCCAGCCAGCATACCTGTAACCTTATTATATACCCTTCTATCTGCTATATACATTACACACATCTCCCAGCCAGCATACCTGTAACCTTATTATATACCCTTCTATCTGCTATATACATTACACACATCTCCCAGCCAGTATACCTGTAACCTTATTATATACCCATCTATCTGCTATATACATTACACACATCTCCCAGCCAGTATACCTGTAACCTTATTATATACCCTTCTATCTGCTATATACATTACACACATCTCCCAGCCAGTATACCTGTAACCTTATTATATACCCATCTATCTGCTATATACACATCTCCCAGCCAGTATACCTGTAACCTTATTATATACCCTTCTATCTGCTATATACATTACACACATCTCCCAGCCAGCATACCTGTAACCTTATTATATACCCTTCTATCTGCTATATACATTACACACATCTCCCAGCCAGCATACCTGTAACCTTATTATATACCCTTCTATCTGCTATATACATTACACACATCTCCCAGTATACCTGTAACCTTATTATATACCCTTCTATCTGCTATATACATTACACACATCTCCCAGCCAGTATACCTGTAACCTTATTATATACCCCTCTATCTGCTATATACATTACACACATCTCCCAGCCAGTATACCTGTAATCTTATTATATACCCCTCTATCTGCTATATACATTACACACATCTCCCAGCCAGTATACCTGTAACCTTATTATATACCCTTCTATCTGCTATATACATTACACACATCTCCCAGCCAGTATACCTGTAACCTTATTATATACCCTTCTATCTGCTATATACATTACACACATCTCCCAGCCACTATACCTGTAACCTTATTATATACCCTTCTATCTGCTATATACATTACACACATCTCCCAGCCAGTATACCTGTAACCTTATTATATACCCATCTATCTGCTATATACATTACACACATCTCCCAGGTATACCTGTAACCTTATTATATACCCATCTATCTGCTATATACATTACACACATCTCCCAGCCAGTATACCTGTAACCTAATTATATACCCTTCTATCTGCTATATACATTACACACATCTCCCAGCCAGTATACCTGTAACCTTATTATATACCCATCTATTGCTATATACATTACACACATCTCCCAGCAGTACCTGTAACCTTATTATATACCCATCTATCTGCTATATACATTACACACATCTCCCAGCCAGTATACCTGTAACCTAATTATATACCCTTCTATCTGCTATATACATTACACACATCTCCCAGCCAGTATACCTGTAACCTTATTATATACCCTTCTATCTGCTATATACATTACACACATCTCCCAGCCAGCATACCTGTAACCTTATTATATACCCTTCTATCTGCTATATACATTACACACATCTCCCAGCCAGTATACCTGTAACCTTATTATATACCCATCTATCTGCTATATACATTACACACATCTCCCAGCCAGTATACCTGTAACCTTATTATATACCCATCTATCTGCTATATACATTACACACATCTCCCAGCCAGTATACCTGTAAGCTTATTATATACCCCTCTATCTGCTATATACATTACACACATCTCCCAGCCAGTATACCTGTAACCTTATTATATACCCTTCTATCTCCTATATACATTACACACATCTCCCAGCCAGTATACCTGTAACCTTATTATATACCCTTCTATCTGCTATATACATTACACACATCTCCCAGCCAGTATACCTGTAACCTTATTATATACCCATCTATCTGCTATATACATTACACACATCTCCCAGCCAGTATACCTGTAACCTTATTATATACCCATCTATCTGCTATATACATTACACACATCTCCCAGCATACCTGTAACCTTATTATATACCCTTCTATCTGCTATATACATTACACACATCTCCCAGCCAGTATACCTGTAACCTTATTATATACCCCTCTATCTGCTATATACATTACACACATCTCCCAGCCAGTATACCTGTAACCTTATTATATACCCTTCTATCTGCTATATACATTACTCACATCTCCCAGCCAGTATACCTGTAACCTTATTATATACCCTTCTATCTGCTATATACATTACACACATCTCCCAGCCAGTATACCTGTAACCTTATTATATACCCTTCTATCTGCTATATACATTACACACATCTCCCAGCCAGCATACCTGTAACCTTATTATATACCCTTCTATCTGCTATATACATTACACACATCTCCCAGCCAGTATACCTGTAACCTTATTATATACCCATCTATCTGCTATATACATTACACACATCTCCCAGCCAGTATACCTGTAACCTTATTATATACCCTTCTATCTGCTATATACATTACACACATCTCCCAGCCAGTATACCTGTAACCTTATTATATACCCATCTATCTGCTATATACACATCTCCCAGCCAGTATACCTGTAACCTTATTATATACCCTTCTATCTGCTATATACATTACACACATCTCCCAGCCAGCATACCTGTAACCTTATTATATACCCTTCTATCTGCTATATACATTACACACATCTCCCAGCCAGCATACCTGTAACCTTATTATATACCCTTCTATCTGCTATATACATTACACACATCTCCCAGTATACCTGTAACCTTATTATATACCCTTCTATCTGCTATATACATTACACACATCTCCCAGCCAGTATACCTGTAACCTTATTATATACCCCTCTATCTGCTATATACATTACACACATCTCCCAGCCAGTATACCTGTAATCTTATTATATACCCCTCTATCTGCTATATACATTACACACATCTCCCAGCCAGTATACCTGTAACCTTATTATATACCCTTCTATCTGCTATATACATTACACACATCTCCCAGCCAGTATACCTGTAACCTTATTATATACCCTTCTATCTGCTATATACATTACACACATCTCCCAGCCAGTATACCTGTAACCTTATTATATACCCTTCTATCTGCTATATACATTACACACATCTCCCAGCCAGCATACCTGTAACCTTATTATATACCCTTCTATCTGCTATATACATTACACACATCTCCCAGCCAGTATACCTGTAACCTTATTATATACCCTTCTATCTGCTATATACATTACACACATCTCCCAGTATACCTGTAACCTTATTATATACCCTTCTATCTGCTATATACATTACACACATCTCCCAGCCAGTATACCTGTAACCTAATTATATACCCTTCTATCTGCTATATACATTACACACATCTCCCAGCCAGTATACCTGTAACCTTATTATATACCCTTCTATCTGCTATATACATTACACACATCTCCCAGCCAGTATACCTGTAACCTTATTATATACCCATCTATCTGCTATATACATTACACACATCTCCCAGCCAGTATACCTGTAACCTTATTATATACCCATCTATCTGCTATATACATTACACACATCTCCCAGTATACCTGTAACCTTATTATATACCCTTCTATCTGCTATATACATTACACACATCTCCCAGTATACCTGTAACCTTATTATATACCCTTCTATCTGCTATATACATTACACACATCTCCCAGTATACCTGTAACCTTATTATATACCCTTCTATCTGCTATATACATTACACACATCTCCCAGTATACCTGTAACCTTATTATATACCCATCTATCTGCTATATACATTACACACATCTCCCAGCCAGCATACCTGTAACCTTATTATATACCCATCTATCTGCTATATACATTACACACATCTCCCAGCCAGTATACCTGTAACCTTATTATATACCCATCTATCTGCTATATACATTACACACATCTCCCAGTATACCTGTAACCTTATTATATACCCATCTATCTGCTATATACATTACACACATCTCCCAGTATACCTGTAACCTTATTATATACCCATCTATCTGCTATATACATTACACACATCTCCCAGCCAGTATACCTGTAACCTTATTATATACCCTTCTATCTGCTATATACATTACACACATCTCCCAGCCAGTATACCTGTAACCTTATTATATACCCTTCTATCTGCTATATACATTACACACATCTCCCAGCCAGTATACCTGTAACCTTATTATATACCCTTCTATCTGCTATATACATTACACACATCTCCCAGCATACCTGTAACCTTATTATATACCCATCTATCTGCTATATACATTACACACATCTCCCAGCCAGCATACCTGTAACCTTATTATATACCCATCTATCTGCTATATACATTACACACATCTCCCAGCCAGTATACCTGTAACCTTATTATATACCCATCTATCTGCTATATACATTACACACATCTCCCAGCCAGTATACCTGTAACCTTATTATATACCCTTCTATCTGCTATATACATTACACACATCTCCCAGCCAGTATACCTGTAACCTTATTATATACCCATCTATCTGCTATATACATTACACACATCTCCAGCCAGTATACCTGTAACCTTATTATATACCCCTCTATCTGCTATATACATTACACACATCTCCCAGTATACCTGTAACCTTATTATATACCCTTCTATCTGCTATATACATTACACACATCTCCCAGCCAGCTATACCTGTAACCTTATTATATACCCATCTATCTGCTATATACATTACACACATCTCCCAGCCAGTATACCTGTAACCTTATTATATACCCTTCTATCTGCTATATACATTACACACATCTCCCAGCCAGCATACCTGTAACCTTATTATATACCCATCTATCTGCTATATACATTACACACATCTCCCAGCCAGTATACCTGTAACCTTATTATATACCCTTCTATCTGCTATATACATTACACACATCTCCCAGCCAGTATACCTGTAACCTTATTATATACCCATCTATCTGCTATATACATTACACACATCTCCC